>BQKN01045525.1:22291-57589 GCA_022839385.1 Asparagus kiusianus
ATTAGATTAGCATAAGACCCTAATCACCCCCCCTCTAGGGTCTAACAAGAATTCTCTTGGAAGATGATCATAAACCCTCTATAGAACACCAACGTAGATTAAATCCTAACATGAAAGAAGTGGTTAAAAAGGAAGTGCTTAAGCTACTAGATTCTGGGGTAATCTATCCTATTTCTGATAGTGAATGAGTTAGCCCGGTTCATGTGGTTCCTAAAAAGGGAGGTGTGACCGTAGTTAAGAATTCAAATAACGACCTTATCCCTACTAGGACGGTTACGGGTTGGAGGATGTGTATTGATTATAGGAAATTGAACAAGGCAACCCGAAAAGATTATTTTCCACTTCTCTTTATAGACCAGATGTTGGAAAGGTTGGCTAGGCATTCATATTTTTTTGTTATTTAGATGGCTATTCGGGATTTTTCCAAATTCCTATCCATCTTAGTGACCAGGAAAAGACCACTTTTACCTGTCCCTATGAGACCTTTGCTTATAGGCGCATGCCTTTTGGTCTTTGCAATGCCTCTACCACTTTTCAACGATGTATGATGGCCATTTTCTCTGATTTTATAGAGGATATTATGGATGTGTTTATGGATGACTTCTCCGTGTATGGAACTACTTTTGATGGTTGTTTATCTAACTTGTCTCGAGTTTTGTAGCGTTGCGAAGAAGTTAATTTAGTCCAAAACTGGGAGAAATGCCACTTTATGGTAAGGGATGGAATAGTTTTAGGGCACAAGGTATCTGAGCGTGGAATTGAGGTTGATCGATCAAAAGTGGAAGTCATTGAAAAATTGCCCCCACCAACGTCGGTTAGGGGAGTAAGAAGTTTCTTGGGACATGCCGGTTTCTATCGGCGTTTCATCAAAGATTTCTCAAAAATTTCAAAACCCTTAACTAACCTTCTTCTTAAAGATGCTACCTTTGATTTCACTGATGAATGTCTTGATGCTTTTTGCAGGTTGAAGAAGCATTGATAACAGCTCCTATTATGCAACCGCCGGACTGGAATCTCCCATTTGAAGTCATGACTGATGCAAGTGATTATGCGGTTGGTGCTGTGTTGGGCCAAAGGAAGAACAAGATAGTTCATGCAATTTATTATGCTAGTCGCACTCTTGATGAAGCCCAAGTTAACTACGCTACCACTGAAAAGGAGCTATTAGCAGTTGTTTTCGCCTTTGACAAGTTCAGGTCTTACTTAGTAGGGTCCAAAGTCATCGTTTATACCGATCATTCCGCCATCAAATATCTTTTGAGCAAGCAAGATGCCAAGCCTAGGTTGATTCGATGGATACTACTTTTGCAAGAATTTGACCTAGAGATAAAGGATAAGAAAGGGACAGAAAATTTGGTGGCAGACCATTTGTCGAGGATGAAACCAGAATCACATGATAGGGAGGAGGATGAACTACCGATCGACGACTCTTTCCCAGATGATCAATTGTTAGCCATAGAAAGATTGGATGCACCATGGTATGCGGACTTCGTCAACTACATAATGTGTGGAGTCTTACCTCCAGATCTGAGCTATCAACAGAAAAAGAAGTTCTTTGCTGACTTGAAGTATTATTTTTAGGATGAACCATTTCTATACAAATGGTGTGTTGATGGGATGTTTAGAAGGTGCGTTCCTGAAGATGAGGTTACAAGTATTCTCCATCATTGCCATTCATCTTCCAACGGGGGACATGCGAGCACTTCAAAGACAGCTGCAAAAGTCCTACAATCAGGTTTCTATTGGCCGAGTCTTTTCCGGGATACAAATCAGTTTGTGAAATCTTGTGATAATTGTCAGAGGACCGGGAACATTTCGAAGCGACATGAGATGCCTTTACACTCCATCTTGGAAATTGAGGTCTTTGATGTGTGGGGCATAGATTTCATGGGACCGTTTTCGTCATCGTGTAACAACAAGTTCATCTTAGTGGCGGTGGACTACGTCTCCAAATGGGTAGAAGCGATAGCATCCCCCACCAACGATGCTAAAGTTGTTGTGAAACTATTCAAGAACGTTATTTTTCCAAGATTTGGGGTGCCACGGACGGTAATCAGTGATGGAGGTTCACACTTCATTGAAAGAAAATTTGAAGCTCTCTTAAGACAATATAGAGTCACCCATAAGGTTGCCACGCCATATCATCCTCAAACTAGTGGTCAAGTGGAGGTTTCAAATCGTGAAATCAAGAGTATCTTGGAGAAAATAGTTAATCGTTCGAGAAAGGACTGGTCTATGAAACTCACGGATGCCTTATGGGCCTATCGAACTGCCTACAAAACACCTATAGGTATGACACCGTTCAAATTGGTATATGGCAAATCGTGTCATCTCCCAGTTGAGTTAGAGCACAAGGCGTATTGGGCTATCAAACTCCTCAATTTTGATATGAAGACCACAGGTGAGAAAAGAAAGCTTCAACTTCATGAGCTAGATGAGCTGCGTTTGGATTCGTATGAGAATGCTCGTATTTATAAAGAAAGGACTAAACGATGGCACGACAAGAATATTCTTCGAAGAGAGTTTAATCAAGGAGATATGGTGCTACTTTTCAACTCTCGTTTGAAGCTTTTTCCGGGCAAGCTCAAATCTCGATGGTCCGGACATTTTCAAGTCCGTGAGGTTTTTCCTAGTGGAGTTGTTGAAGTTTGGAGCGAAACAACGGGATCATTCAAGGTGAATGGGCAACGATTGAAGCACTATATTGTAGGTGAACAAAACAAGAAAGGGGTCACTTATACCCTTTCTGATCCCCTTCGTCAGAGAATTGAGCGCAAAAGGGGTCGAGCTCATGACCATAAACGAGCGCTTCTTGGGAGGCAACCCAAGTTTTCATCCATCTTATTTTATTTCATTTTAATTTTATTTTTTTAGGCAATTGGATCGGCACGAATTTAACTTATAAGATTTTCAATCATGCAGTTGAGAAGAAAGGAGGACATGACATCAAAAAAAACTGTAGAAAAAGGAGTTAAAGATAGAGTGGCAGAGCCTGCCACACCCAGGGGTGGTGTACACCACCCCCACGGTCCACAGGAAAAAAATTCCAGACTCTACCACACCCATCGCCACACTTGTGGTTCGCTGGAAAAAAAAAACCCCGAAAACTTCCTCTTCAACCCAGCAACCAAACCCTTATTTTCCCCTTTCTGTTTCTCTTTGATCTAACCCATCAAAACTACCTCCACCTCTCTTCTTTCATCACCAGCGAAACCCCAGCGATCGACCCCCCTCTCCCTCCATCGCCGGTCTCTCTCTCTCTCCGACCAAGCGACCACCGCCATCTTCGTCAAAACCGCCGCCTCCCTCACAACTCCGACCGACGAGCCACCCCCCTTTAACCTTCGACCGGATCCACAACCACCGCCCCCATCCTCTATCGCCGGCCTCCACCCTTTCATCCTCTCCAACCACAACGCCGCCATCTTCATCTTCCTTCCCCTCGATCACCGGCCACCGATCACCATCAGACCAGTCGCCGGCCACTTCGACCACCAAGTCACCGACCGCTGTCCTCTCCCTTCCCAACTTCGAGATCACCCCCTCATCCAACACCACCTCCGACCCAGATCTGAAACCACCGCCGTCGCTCTCTCCTTTTCCGATCATCTTAACCATCCTTCACCACCATCGTCGACCAGACCGCAAATCGCCCCATTCCCTCTCTCCGACCTCCGCAGTGACAACCGCCGCCTTCGAACCAGCGGCCGACCAAAACCCCCCACCACTGTTTTGATTTCGCGGCACAACAACCAGCAGCTGCCTTCAACATCTGTTGTCAATTACATTTCGGAAGGCTACATGGGACCTAAGCGCGAACGGCCTAGTCAGGGAGCTTCAATTTCTACAACGCGATGACGCAAAGGTAACTCTCCTCCTCCCCAAAATCCTCATGGTATAGAATTTGTCAATACACAGCAACAATCTAGATATAATACATTGGTTAAGCGGGGAATTCTGAGTACCCGTTATTTGGATGAAAATTGTTTGCGTGAGTTAGGGCTGTGGGTAGATGTTTCATACCTCCTGGGACGGATTGATTGGTTAAATTTTGTTAAGGCTAAACATCCCACGTACGAGCGTATTACTCTCGAATTTTTGAGTTCTCTTGATGCTGTTTTATTTAATGGTGAGGGAGTAAAGGAAGGAAAAATTACTTTTAGGCTTTTTAACCGGTCTCACACAATTACATTAGCTCATTTATATGAGATATTTGGTTTTCCGGAGGGTGGTGCTAGAATTGTTCCTAAAATTTTTAACTTGACCCCCTTTTGGACTTCCATCGCACGCTCTACCACTCAAAGACCTTATGATCCCTCCTTGTCACGAGCCTCTGCTGTTTATAACCCATGCTTTAGATATTTACAGAGGTTCATGGCTTTTACCATTTTCGGTCGAGGCGAGAGTGATAGAATTATGTGTCAGAGAGAACTCTACTTTTTATGTGCCATGGTTGAGGGACATAAGGTTGACACAGGAGCTTTTATGATTCATCATATGTGTCGTGCAGCGAGAGCAACGAGCGGAAAAATTGTTTTTGGTGGCTTGATTACCACTTTAGCTTATGGGATGGGTTTAGGAGAGCTTGTTGAAGGACTCCATCCTTTAAATCCTAGTACCTCATTTGACCTCGATGCTTGTGTTCATATGAAATTGATTAGCAATAAGGGAAATAGGTTATGGTTATGTTTCCAGGACAATTATCTCTTCCCACTACCTGATCCTGTTCGCACAACCATCCATGATCACACCAATTGGTGCTACCTCACATCTGATTTTATGAATTGTGATGGTCATGAGGTTGTACCAGCTGAGGATGCTGATACGGTACCCCCGATCCCTATTCAGGCTGAGTCTACCAAGGGAACTAACTCTTTTCATCATCCTGATTGGTCAGCGGAATTATCAGCTATCCATATTTCTCTTGCCTCTCTTACTAACCGTGTAGGTGCCATCGAGCAAGAGCACCAACGTCAAGGATAACTACTAGACTCTATACACTACATGATGCAGTCTTTTCATGAGCGACAGCTCCGACAGGATGCCTCAGCGCTGCCTCCTTCTGACCAGTGAGTTGGTATGTCCTCTGCACCCTTGCACTAATTTTTATCTTATTACATTGAGGACAATGTAGATCTTAAGCTTGGGGGTGTGGGTTGTTCATTCATTGGTTGCCTGTCTATAATTGCCTATTTTTCTTTTATTTTAGTTTTTCTTTTGCTTTGTTTCTTCATAAAAAAAACATAAAAAAAACAAAAAACAAAATTGGGAAATGATCTCCTGATGATGACATGAATGCTTAACCTTTATCGATCATTGAACTAGATAGATGCTCATTAATCGGGACTTGGCAATTTTTTTTAAACCACCTTTCAACTTATTATCAAAGGCTTTTGATTGCAAGTTAACAATATGGGAGAACCGGACTTGAATGTTCTCTTGTCTTATAGGATTTAGTATTTATGTGGCTAGCGTCATAACCATTACTCTATTGAGACAAGAGGGGAATTAAATTTGGTAGACAAATAAAACCGGTGAGATCTTGAGCCTGAAATTGGATGCATTACATATCCAATCATTATTTTCTTTGCTTGTGTGATATTCTCCAATGGTGTAGGATACTAGAACTTGCATTGAATCTCTTCAAGGCCACATATAACTTTTGTATGCATAAAAGGTGATTGAGGCACATTTTTGTTTATAGTCCACATTAGCCAAATAGCCTACCATGCACTATTGTTCCCTTTGATTAGCCCCCTTGAGCCTATGAGCCTAATTTTTATTGATTAAACCCACATATGTAACCTTCAAAATATGATTTTATTCCTTACCCATTGCCTAAGCTAGTGGAGCATATTTTATGATACAATGGGTTATGTGAGTAATGTGGTGTAAGCTTGGGGGCGTGAAAGTAGGCGTTTGCATCTTTTTCATAATTCTTTCAAAAAAAAAAAAACTAATTCGAAAAAAAAGATGAATAAAGTGTCATCTTTATGGTGTATGTAATTGCGGGTGTCGAAAGAATTTATTATGGCATACTAAAAGGAGTAGTTAGAAGAAGTTCTTTAATAGACGATGAAGTTTGTGTGGATGTCATTGATCTTACTTTGAGATATAATCTTTTGCAATTATAGCTCCACTAGTGATAGGTTTTCAACCAATCCCAAATATCTATCCTACCCTTTTGACCCTAGCCCCATTACAACCAAATAAAAGACCTCATGATTTTGTTGCATGCATTAGTTTTCGAAGTGGTGGAGAATTGAGATGAAATGCAAGCTTATGGATTGAATACATCCATTCGGAAGAATTTTGAGCGATACAATCCCATCCTTAAACACATGAGAGATTGAGAGTCCACTTATCCTAAAGTGAGGTCTACCAATTTAACTACCTGAAGGTCTTAATTTTAGTACTTCGGGATTGAAGCTAGTTACATGAATTTCTTTTTTCTACTTTGACTTGAGAATTGGATAGGATGCTATCCTTGACTTGTGACGCTTGTGGTCGTAAATAAATTTTGAAATGTGATTTTGTTGAGAGTTTTGGAAATTAATTTGTTAAGTCCCGATGAAAAGTATTTGTTATGTGATATGTTTAATATTGGTTAAAGGATTAATGAGGGGGTGATCCCTACTCTATTTGGTTTCCACTCCTCCTATTTTATTTATTGTCTATTTGCTTGAGGACAAGCAAAAGTCTAAGCTTGGGGGAGTTGATAAACACGTAAAATATGCATTATCTTAGTGTGTTTCAAGCATGATTTACGAGTGTTTAATGCATATTTCGTGTTTAGATCGAGGATACTGCTGTGGTTTGTGTTTTTATATGTAGGTATTGGCTTAAGATTGAAAGATTTGATGATCGTTGGAAGTTATACAAGAGTTTGAAGCAACAACAAGATTTCGAAGGCATGGTTCGTGAAGAAAATGGATGCACGAGTATGAGGAACTGGAATTTTAACGATGATGCAATTTGAATTCGTAAAAACTTAAAAGATAAAAGTTGTAGATCTCTTCAACAGGTTTCCAATGCAACTTGAATTACCTCATTCCGAGGTCGGACGCAAAAGTTCTAGCCAAAATATCAAAAACTAAACAAAGAAGCACAAAATCAGCAAAACAGCCCCTACCACACCCTGGTGTGGTGCAGACCACACCTGTGGCGCGGGAATTAGTTATTTTCCAGATTTTTGGGGGCATATAAATAGAGTTTTTGACTTAGGGTTTTGAATATCTTTTGTTATGTTCTCTTAGCCATCAATTAGCAATTATTTTGGAGTTCAAGTATTGAAGAAAGACATTAATTTCTTGTACAAGATTGGATTGCAAGTTTTGATTTTGAAGATTTCAATTGAAACACGGGTGAACTCTTTCCTCTCTTTGATTTATTTCTTCTTATGATTGATTTGCATAATTATTGGATGTATTCTCTTATCCTAATCATGTGTGAGTAGATTTCTTGTCTAGGATTGGGAAAGAACCCAACTTTTTGGTGATTGATGATGAATTGATATAGGTTCTTGGTGAAAGTTTAAATCTTTGAACTTGATTTCTAGTGTTTTAATTTTGTTGATTCGCTTGATCACCGTATTAGCAATCATAGGTAATTAATTGAAGGACTGAATGATGAAAATTAATACCGAATCCCTAGAAATTAAGCAGGGAACTCGAACCACAAAAGTAGGCTAGATTCCTTGGGGCTTTGATTAGGATTAGCATAAAGCTTAATGGGTTTAATTTAATCTTGATTCCACGAAAGTAGGTTAATTAGGATTGATTAGGCACGATCTTTAGACCTTGAAAGAGGCTTTAGATTAATTTAGAGTAATTCACCCTTTCTAGATTAAACCAACACCAAGAATTGAAATAATTCATCATTGAACACCTAAGTTATGGTGATAACCCAATCCTAGTCCTTCATTATATTGAATTCCATCCGATTAGTTGTTTATTTTATTTCTTTTATTAAATCTCTTCTAATTTACTCATTGATTTAGCTAGTCGAATAACGTGAGATTTGGTAATTAACCCTAGTCCCTGTGGGATCGACCTTGATAGCTACAACGAGTCCGTGCGCTTGTGGATTTACCCTATCCTAAAATCAAACTGGCCAAGAGTGAGAAGATCTCTATACAATGAGCACCTCAAAGCCGTGACCTGGTGTCGACGCTTCCTACTCAAAGCATCTGCTACGACGTTCACCTTTTTCGGGTGATACTGAATCACGAACTCGTAGTCCTTGATGAACTCAATTCATCATCGCTGCCTCTGATTAAGTTCCTTTTGGGAGAAAAGGTACTTTAGACTCTGGTGGTCTGTGAAAAGCTCGAACTGAACTCCATATAAGTAGTGTCTCCACTCCTTCAGCGTGAATACCACCGCTGCTAACTCCAAATCATGAGTGGGGTAGTTCTGCTCATACACCCTCAACTGCCGTGAAATGTATGCTACTACCATCTGAGTCTGCATCAAGACACCTCCCAAACCTGCTAATGATGCATCAGTGTATACAACAAATGTCCTGTACTGCTCGGAATAGTAAGAACTGGTGCCGTAGTCAACTTAGTCTTCAAGGTATCAAAGGCTTTTTGGCACTCCATATTCCAAGTGAACTGTACACCCTTCTTCGTAAGGCGTGTAAGTGGTATTGTAATCTTCAAAAAGTCTTGAATAAACTTTCTGTCATAGCCGGCTATGAATCTCGGTAACCGTCTTTAGTTGTTCCTAATCAAGAACTGTTGAAACTTTAGCTGGGTCAACTGTTATGCCTTCTCTGCTGACAACATGGCCAAGAAATCTGACCTCAGAAATCCAAAACTCGCACTTGCTAAACTTAGCATATAGCTGATGCTCCCTCAAAGTCTGCAAAGCCAAACGTAGATGCTGCTTGTGCTCTGACTCTGATCTCGAATAGATAAGAATATCATCGATGAATATAATCACGAATTGGTCCAAGTATGGACGGAAGACCCGGTTCATCAGATCTATAAATATCACGGGTGCATTGGTCAATACAAATGGCATGACAAAAACTCGAAGGATCCATATCGAGTCAGAAAGACGGTCTTAGAAATATCCATCTCCTGAACCCACAACTGATGATAACCAGAACAAAGATCAATCTTCAAAAAATACTATGCTCCCTTCAGCTGATCGAACAAGTCATCAATCCGTGGTAAAGAATGTCTATTCTGTATAGTGACTTTGTTCAACTCACGGTAGTCGATATATAATCGCATACTATCATCCTTCTTCTTCACGAAGAGGACCGACGCTTCCCATGGAGAATGACTCCGACGAATAAAGCCCTGAGCTAACAACTCATCCAACTAGACCTGTAGCTCCCTCATCTCAGCAGGTGCCATATGATAGGGTGTTCGGGATATCGGGGCCGTGCCCGTCTGTAATTCAATACAGAACTCAACTTCTCTCACAGGAAGCAACCTAGGTATGTCCTAAAAAACATCCTAATAATCTGAGCAACTCTAGTCTCGCATATATCCGTACTCTGATCCCGAAGCATCACCTCCTTGATATACGTCAGTAATGACTCCACAAACTGGTTCCCATGAGAGGTTATTACAACTAACTCAGACTCATCGGACGCTCACAAACTGACTGTTTAGGCAAAACAGTCGATACTGACGTGGTAGGAAGATAGCCAATCCATACCAAGAATGACATTGAATTCTGAAATGCTTAACACTATTAGACTCTGATGGTCTGTGAATAACTCAAACTGCACTCCATACAAGTAGTGCCTCCATGACTTCAGTGCAAATACTACTGCTGCTAACTCCAAGTCATGAGTAGGATAGTTCTGCTCATATGCCCTCAACAGTCATGAGATATATGCTACTACCCTCTGAGTCTGCATCAAGACGCCTCCTAAACCTACCAATGATGCATCTGTGTAGACCATAAATATCCTGTCGCTACCCGGAATAGTCAAAACTGGAGCTATAGTCAACTTAGTCTTCAAGATATCAAAGGCCTTCTGGCACTCCACGCTCCAAATAAACTGTACACCCTTCTTCGTAAGGCGTGTAAGTGGTGTTAAAATCTTTAAGAAGTCCTGGATAAACTTCCTGTAATAGCTGGCTAAACTCAAAAAGCTACGAATCTTTGTCACTGTCTTTGGCGGTTTCCAATCAAGAACTGCTATAACCTTAGCCGGATCTACTGCTATTCCCTCTCTACTGATGACGTGGCCGAGAAATCTAACTTCTGAAAGCTAAAATTCGTACTTGCTGAACTTGACATATAACTGATGCTCTCACAGGGTCTGCAAAGCTAACCGCAGATGCTGCTCATGATCTACCTTCAATCTCGAATAAATGAGGATGTCGTTGATAAAAACAATCACAAACTGGTCTAAGAAGGGATGGAAAACTCGGTGCATCAAATCCATGAATACCGCGGGTGTATTGGTTAACCCAAATGGCATGACCATGAACTCGAAAGATCCATATTGAGTCAGAAAAGTGGTCTTAGGAATATCCATCTCCCGAACCCGCAACTGATGATAACTAGAACAAAGATCAATCTTTGAGAAATACTACGCTCCCTGCAACTGGTCGAATAAGTTCTTAATCCTAGGTAATAGGTACCTATTCCGGATAGTGACATTGTTTAACTCTCTATAATCAATACACAAATGCATACTGTCATCCTTCTTCTTCATGAAGAGAACTGACGCTCCCTATAGAGACTGACTCTGACGAATAAAACCCTGAGCTAATAACTCGTCCAACTAGGTCTGAAGCTCCCTCATCTTAGCTGGTGCCATGCGATAGGGTGCACGGGATATCGAGGCTGTGCCCGGCTGCAACTCAATACAAAACTCAATCTCTCTCACAGGAGGTAACCCAGGTATGTCCTGAAAGATATCCTGATACTCTAAGACAACTCTAGTCTCTAATAAATCAATACTTTGATCCCGTCACATCACCTCCTCGATGTAAGCCAGAAATGACTCCGCAAAACGATTACCCTGAGAGGTGGCTACAATCATCTCGGACCCATCAGACGCTCGCAAATTAGCTGTCTTCGCAAAGCAGTCAATACTAACGTGATAGGAAGATAACCAATCCATACCAAGGATAACATCGAACTCAGACATATGCAACCCTATCAAATTGACAACAAACTCCGACTCATCTAAACTGACGGTACACCTCTTACAAACGCTCTCCTGAAGTTATACCTCACCTAAAGGGGTGAAAACTGACAAATGGGTGTCTAGAGGCTAAGCTATGAGCTGGAGTCTAGACATAAAAGCATACGAAATGAAGGAATGCGAAGCTCCCGAATCGAAGAGAATGCGGACGGGAAAGGAAATCACAAGGATCGTACCCTCCACTACGGCTCCGCTAGCTCCATGATCACGCGGAACTACTGCATACACTCTGCTTGTGGCTGAAGACTGCTCTACTACTGATGCTGGAGAATACAGGACTATCTGCCCCTGAGGAACCTCCTGAACTGCGCGAACTTGTCCCTCAATCTTCTGAGCTGCTGGCAGTGCCTCAAGCCTCATCTGCTAACCCTGACCTTTGCCCTGAAGTCGCTGCTGCTGCTAATTCGGACCCTTTCCCTGCTGAGCTCCTACTGGTGCACTGCGGCACTCCGATGCCTTGTGTCCGACCTTACGATAGTTATAGCAAACCCCTTGAAACTTGCGCTGGTGATGCGCTCTTTGATCCTGCTGGGGTCCCTTCTTATGAGGGCCCTGATGCTACTGCTGAGGTCCAGAAAAAGGTCTCTTGTTCTTACCCTTATCCTCGGTTTGTCCTATCTTAGCTTTCTCTTCCTTGTCTTTCTGAAACATGGCCGTCTCAATTTCCTATGAAGTGGCGGCCTCAGCTACCTCTCGTACCAAATAAAACTTCCTCGAGACGAGGTATCGACGAAGATTGGGGTGAAGCACTGCTAGAAACATCTGAGCCTGACGCTCTTCTGTCTGCCACATACCCGTGAAGTGCAATAACTCTATAAATTTGCTCTCAAAGTCAGCTACTGTCATGTTCTCCTAAGTTAATCGGGACAACTCAAGCTCCTTCCCAGTCCGTGCTACAGAAGAAATATACTGCCCATTAAAAAAATATACGAAATCCTCCCATGTGAGGGTCATCCTATGCTCTAGAGTAAACTGGAGTCAGTATCATCTCCCGGTGTCTCCCTTCAGACTGTAAGATGCTAGTCTCTGCTTATGAACTGAGTCCATATTGAGTATGTCAAGTACATTACTCACATTCTCCTTCCACTTATGGGCTACAAGAGGGTCTGATGACCCCTGGAACTCTGGTGCCCTCATCTTCTGGTACCTCTCTACCATACGGAGCTAAGCCTCCTTCTCTGTGGCTCTATCCTGGACTGTTGGTGGAATAGCTGCAGGTGTGACCTCTGGGGATCTCTCTGATGGGAACGACTGGTATCCCATACGGCTGAGCTACCGGTGGTAGTGGTGGCGTGATATGATTCGCCACAAGCTCCTTAATTGCTGTCATCCTAGCTATAAGGGGAGCCATGATATCTAATAGGTACTGGGGTGTCTGCTACGGCTCAGCTGGTGTCTGTTGTGGCTCGGGTTGAGCTTGTTGTGGCTCAGGTAGAGCCTGCTGTGACTCTGCCTGTCCAGCTCTCCTAGTACGAGGTCTACCACGTCCTGCCATCTCTGATAATAAGAAATAAGAGTTCATGAGTCAAAATGAACATATATATATACATAATGTATCACAATACGATTTTCACAACATTTAGTATTCACACAAATACTTAAATTTACACAAAATAGTTGTCATAAAAAAATAAAAAAATATTCTCAAAATTTTAAGATATACACATATATCGTCCTCACTTATACTAGGAAATCCTTAGCGAACTCTATACATGAATCCTAAGAAACTGTATCCTAGCTCCACGACTCGACACAGCATGATCCTAAGGATACTGGAACTAGAGCTCTGATACCAACTGTGACGCCACTGGGTTCACACAAGGCTACAGTCCGAGGTGAAATCAGGAATGTCAAACCTGTCATGCACCACACCGTGTAATAACATGTTTTACCATTACAATTACTATCTCTCTAGTTGAGTCAACAACAGGTGTAGGTACAAAGGCAAGTAAAAGAAAATACAAAAGAAATATGATGAAATAATAGAGATAAAAATAATATTTCATCATCCAACATACAAAAATATAAAATGAATCTCTGAAATAACTAGTCTGGAGATCTTAACAAGTCTCAAATACAGAATATCTAATAAAAAGAAATAAGGCACACAGCCTTTACAACTTCTAGAACATAACTCTCAAATGTCTAAACAAAATGTCTACAGTGAAGCTCCATAAATAAAATAAAACTACAAATGAAAGATGGACACTAAGAAGTATTGCCATCAACCTGCGACTCTCCGTGCACCTGACTCGTTACCTGAAATGGGATGGGACAACGAGCGTCAAAGCGCTAGAGAGCAACATCACAACCAACTCCAAGGGAGAGGGCTCATTGCATATAGAAAATATAGTTAATATATATATACATGAAATCATTGATCCTAACAATAAGAGGATTTTAGTATTTAGAAAATTACAACACGAGCATAGGTACGTCGAGCGAAATAATCCAAATAAGGAAACCCTCATGTATATATCTTGTATCTTAAATTGTAAATCCCTAAATATCAAACCTAAGATCTAATACAAGAACAATAATATAAAGAAGACTAACCCATCTCAGAACTCAAATACCATGTCATGTCAAAACCCACATAAGTGTCATGTCCAGCCTATATAAGTGTAAGTATCATACTCAAGGTTTAAACAGGTGTCTAATACATGGACTAAGACTAGGTGTAGTAGATGCCCAACACATGGACTGCATATATAAATTGTCCAACACATGGACTGAATGATGAATGTCCAACACATGGACTGAATATAATGAATGTCCAACACATAGACTGAATATGATGAATGTCCAATACATGGACTGCACTTAATAATTTCCTAACACATGGGTTGAATGAAATGTGTAGAATATCGATGAGATATATGAAAAGGATGCATATTCACTAATTTCACACGTATCTCGATGTGCAAATCTAAACTCATGTCCGCAAGCCATCTCACATATGAAGATATATAATAAATAATAATTTCTAACACCAAATACTTGAGGCGACTTCTCGTTCACATTAAAGCACACAACAAAAGTAAACATGCACAAACTGTGTCGGCAATCAACCGAAATAGGCAGAAACCCTTCACAGGTTTCTGTCTGCTTCGAAACAAATCTAGAAGTGACATCGTTATTTTTCAAGCATAATATTACTGATATCAATATATATGAAACAACATGAAATGAAATATTAGCATGTAAATATATCATCGAAACCCTAAACATTTATATACACATGTTTAAACGTTTTAAAAGCAAAAACTTGTGGTTTAATTCATGATTAATAAATTTCAGATCTGAAATTTACCAAGGTTACTATTATAATCAATTAAAAAATTATGATAATGCATTCTCACTTCATAAGTTATAAAGATCTATCTTTTGTACACTAGAAATACGTTTTAGGCTTGAAAAATCCAAATAAAACTTAATAAAACGTGCAAAATAAAAGGGTGTAGAGTTGAGCGAGATGTTACTCACCTCAGATGCTGAAAAACTCCTGCCATATGAAAGAGAACCAATCCCCTTCGCTGCACTGCACAAAACCCGCTGAAAAATCCTCCAAAATCCCTCAAAATCGCTAAAGAAAAGAACTAGGGTTTGAGAGAGGGTAAAAGGGGTTGCTAGGGTTTGGAACACAGGAGAAAAGAAGTGTTTTTCATATTTAAACATGTGTATATATGACAGTAAATCCGAAAAACTACAGTCCAAAACCCGAAACCCGAAACTAGAAAACCCAGTCTGACTAGAAACATACTCTTTGGTATTTTGGCTGTAACTTTCGTATCTGACCTCGGAATGAGGTGATTAAAAATTTGTTGGAAAACTGCTAAAGATATCTTCTTTTAAGTTTTTCCATATTCATAATGTATCAATGTGTAAAATATAAAATCTCTCTACTGGTTATAAATTTTTAGATTTATATATCGAGCATGATTTGTGCATTTGCTCTTATATATATACATATATACATTGAATTAATCTCAAATCAATTCCTAGCATATTCAAACATCATAATATGTTATTTATAAATATATAACATTATTATTATTATTTATCATAAAATATTCAAAATTTTTTGGGGTTTTACAGTGGGCATCTGTGTGCCCCCTGGAAAATCCTCTGCAATGTGTGTAGCTGGTGCAACCGGTGGTAGAACTGCTGGTAGTGGTGGTGTGACATGATTCTTCATGAGCTCCTCAAGTGTTACCATCCTAGCAGCTATGGGAGCCATCAAATCTATCAAGTACTGAGGAGTCTGCTGCGGCTCAGGTGGAGCCTACTGTGGCTCTGCCTGATCAGCTCTCCGGGTACAAGGTCTACCACGTCCAGCCATCTAAGCATATAGAAGAAGGTTTATAAGTCCTCGAACAAAACATATAAGAATTTCATATCATATATCATTCACTCAAATACTTTTAATATCAAAAAATATATTTGTAATTTTTGAACACGCGTATATAACGTCTTCACTCATTCTAGAATTTCTAACGGACTCTATACACGAATCTTAAGAAACTCTACTCTAACTCTATGACTCAACACAGGATGATCCTAAAGATACTGGAATTAGAGCTCTGATACCAACTGTGACGCCCCTAGTTTCAATAAGACTACAGTCTAATGTGAAACTAAGAACGTCAAACCTGTCCAGCACCAAACGCCATGCTACAATATACTTCACCATCACTGTCACTATTTATCTAGTAGAATCAATAACAGGTGTAGGTACAAAACAGGCAAAAGAGAGTATACAGAAAGGAAACTAAACAACAGATACTCAGAAGAATAATCACTACCACTGATGTAAATGGATAAGTCTCTAAAAAGATAATATCTGAACTGAATACAAATGTCTCGACATAAGAATCAAATGAAATGATATTAAGGCACATTGCCTATACAAAACTAGAATAAAAACTCAAATGTTTCATAAATACATCTATTGTAGAGTTCTGACATAAACTACTAGCAAAAATTAAAAATGGTAACTAGAACAACTCCATCACGCTACGACTCTCCGTGCACCTGTCTTGTTACCTAATGGCCTGTTTGGATGGAGGGTAGAAAGGGGGAAGGGAAGGGAAATTTCATTTTAATCTTGTTTGGGAGTTTCATTTTGGAGGGTAAAGGAGGGGAATGGAGGGGAAATTTGGCCCAAATTCTTACACCCCAAATTGGGGTGTAATGGAGGGGAAGGGAAGGAAGGGGAATTTTTACCCTTCCTTCCCCTTCCTTCCCTTCCCTAAGTAAACTCCCAAACACACCATAAAAGTGGGGAAACAACAAGCGTCAAAGTGCTATAGGGAGTAACATCTCAACCAACCCTAAGGGAAATGGCTAGAAGGATAAGAAAATATCTGATAATACATATAGATTGCCAAACATCGTTTGTAAAAAAAATAAAATAGAGGTTTGATATTTAGAAATTTACAACACGAGCATAGATACGCCTCCCTTAACTCAAATTGTAAATAGTTAAATACCATATTCAAAAGCTACAACATAGAGTAATAACTCTATCTCCAACCAAAATATCAATGACCTATCATATGTCAATTACATACCCAACTCGTGGTCTGCAATAAATAAATATCTAAAGTATGATCTACAATAGCCTAAAGTCCAACACGAGGACTGTAGTGGATTATAGTCTAACACGAGGACTTTGATGATTATAGTCCAACACGAGGACTTTGATAGCTTATAGTCCAACACGAGGACTTTAATAGTTTATAGTCCAACACGAGGACTGGATAGCTTATAGTCCAACACGAGGACTGTAATATGCAAATAGTGTCAGAAATCATATATATACCATTCACCCTCATGCTCCGGTGAATAAATCTAAGACTCATGTCTGAAGTCAACTCATGTATACCAATCTCAGTGTATAACAAACCAATATAATCCAGATATTTTGCCAGCCACCCAAACCTAAGCATAACAGGACAAAAGTAGGAAAAAAATCCCCCAGCGGTCGACCGCGGCTAGAGCAGAAGCTTACTGCTTCTGTGCACGACACGTGGTTGACTGCCACGGTCGACTGTGTAAAACCAGAAACCCTAGTTCAGGTTTCTGTTCTATGTGGTTTGATCCAAAAACTTTCGTAAGATGTTTATATACATTATCAATCATTCATAAGTGATTTAGCATAACCAGAACATGTGAATTTTAGTCTAATCAGTATAGATAAAACGAATCAAATCTTAAACATGTAAATTTCATGTCGAAGTCTTCAAAAACAAAAATCTTTCTTACAAAACTCTTGTTAGAAATAAATTCAGATGTAGATCTGTATTAAGAATTTTGTGGGTGAGCTTTACTAACTAAAAACACGTTTTCTTTGCAAAAATACAATATATAGATCTATTTTTATACATAATCTAGTATGTTAGGCTCACAAATCACATGAAAAACATTATTAAAACATTTAAAAACATGGGTATAGGGTTGGGGCGAGATAAAACTCTCCTGAGGGATGAACAACTACAAAAAACGCTGGAAAAATATCCTTCTACGCTGAAAACCGCTGGATCCCGCTCAAACTCTTCGATATCCGCCAAAATCACCAAGGAGAAGGGGTTAGGGTTTGCAAGAGTGAAGGAGGAGGCTGCTAGGGTTTTCTATGGTGAAGAAGAAGCTCTCATGAATATAATATTATATATATGAGCTCACAAACCCGACCTAAAACCCAATAAGACTCGAACTGGGAAAAACTGGTAAAACTACGTACGGTCGACCGTCACGATCAACCGTACAAGAGATAGAAGCTTTCTGCTTCTGCTGTGCGCCCGGGGGTCGACCGCCTTGGTCGACCGCGCAGGAAATTTTCTGTTGGTGCATGTTGTTTGTGTGCTGGTCTTATCACTCGATCTTTCTCATATAATTACACTCGTTTGATCCCTAAACACTTGTTATCACATTCATCTATGATATAAACATATATTTCACAATAAAAAAAATTCATTCACTATATTTTACGGGGTTTTACATATATATATGTGATCTTGATACACTTTTTGTCTACTCCCGACACACGGTTCAGGAGATACGAACCGGTGTTCATTGTACGTTAATCGGGCTCCCGTATGGGCTTTTAACAATCCAATTTCCTTATAAATGCATCCACAGTGCGCTTCATATTAGTCTTTACTGTAGGTGTCTAAAAATGCCTATAGGTGTCCGTACACAGCCCGAGACGGAGAGAAGACAACGAACGTTGTTATTCGAGCCTAAGAGGATTATCTGTCATCGACAAGCGCATGAAACGAAATGACGAACCAAGTGGCCCGCGCGTGTCAATCTGCTCGCGCGTGTCAATCAGCTCACGCGTGTCAATCAGTTCGCGCGCATCGGTCAACACATGAGTGTCAATCAGTTCGCGCGCGTCAATCAGTTCGTGCGCGTCGGTCAACACGCGCTCGTCAATCAGTTCACGCGCGTCAGTCAACACGTGCGCATCAATCAGTTCGTGCGCATCGGTTAGCGCACGTTCTTCAATCAACTGGCGCATGTCGGTCAACACGCCTGCGTCAATCAGCTCACACGTGTCGATCAACTCCAAGCGACCGAATACACTCATCAGTCAACTTGCGTTCGTCAGTCAATTCCAAGTGCCGTAAAGAAGCTAACGAGCGCATGAAGCAAGTTAGCAAATCATACAAGTCAACAAGACGGTCAAATACGTAAAACAGTGGAGAATACAAGTCCCGGAAAACCAAAAAACACCAAAGAACTCAGCAAAAATGCCAAACCCCTGCACCCGCGGGTCGGACCAAGCCGACCCGCGCCCCCTGCGGGTCAGCGGGATGTTTCGCGCAGGTTTGATCCGAAAACGTGTTTTTGGTAGTTTTGACGGGTTTTTACTCGATCTTCTCAGTTCCAGAGGTTCCTAACTGCCTAAATCCTATCTCTAAACATGGTTAATCAGTTATTAACAGAAGATAAGGAGGAATCCATCATTCTTATCCACATACCCGCATCCGGAGCCCTATAAATACAAACCTAGGGCCTCCTTTCAGCGGGGGCGATTTATTATTAAGACGAGGAGGTGCTGTCAAATTCCAGAGGCAAGAGTCTCGAATTTCAGCGAGGGTTAGCGAGATCCCGGCGAACTCCAGCATAAAGAATGAGCTATTCAAAGGATCTGAAGCCCGTACGTCCGTTCCTTGAGATTAGGTTTTGTCTTAATCTCAAGAAGAGCTACTGATTTCGCTTGGTCGATTTTAGCGTTTCAATCAAATACTCCCTCGGTGAAGGTGAAGCTCTGTCTAATTTTCCATCAATCGGATTCAGATCTAAGGCGATTCACGGATATCAAAATCCCCGACATAAGCAAAGATCCCACACAAGCAGAAGATCGATAAACGATCTCACTGTGTTTGTTTTGACGAGAGTTGTAATTTTTGTTTTCATTGTGTAAGAGTCTTATAAAAAGACTATCTTTTTTGTTTTCATTGTAACGACTGAAGTTGTAATGAATACCACAATGAAGAAATCAACTTTCGACGTAAACAAACTGGCAACCACAGTGGGAACCAACAGTTTTGCAGCCGAAGCTGTCGTGTCGCAACCTCGGATCTACATTCCGGTTGAAGAAGTGGTCGAATACGAGTTTGACCAACTGAAGTTCGAGGAGTATCTGTCGTCCTCCTCCAGATCTTTCGCCCTTAGTAAGCGCAGGAAGATCAATAGCCCCGTTGCTGCAATGGCTGCACCTCACAACGCCCCTTCGGCCTCCAATGAAGTCGGAGTTAGAGATCTGAGCTCCTCCTTAATTAAGGAGATAGCCGCTGGATCCGTGTCAATCCTATCGAAGAGGGCACGTCAAAGGCAACGCCAACAACTTGCGCATCGACTTACAAAGGCTTTGGAGCCAGTTGACGGGATTCGCTACAAAGCGGATCTGAAGTCTAGAAGGTGCCAACCCCCTCAACAGCCAACAAATGGCCTTTTCTCCAAGCCAATGATAAATGAATGGGTCCGCGTCAAAAGGATACGTTCAACGCTTGAAGAACGGATCCTAAAACGCCGTGTAATGCTTGCACGTGCGTGAATTCTTATGCAGAAAGCACAAAAGATACAGAAGAAGGACATAGTTGGGAAACAACCAAGGCTGCATCAAACTTGGAGGCCAAAGTCCGAAACAGTGGTCGAAAAGATCGAAAAACTCGGGTCACCCAGATCCGACCCTTCAGCTCGCAGGTCTCCCAGATCCAACCCTCCAGCTCGTGGGTCACTCAAATCTGACTTTCC
This sequence comes from Asparagus kiusianus, assembly GCA_022839385.1. Taxonomy (NCBI): domain Eukaryota; kingdom Viridiplantae; phylum Streptophyta; class Magnoliopsida; order Asparagales; family Asparagaceae; genus Asparagus; species Asparagus kiusianus. The sequence continues at coordinate 42,737 of BQKN01045525.1, forward strand.
AAGCCGCGGGTCACTCAAATCTGACCCTCCAAGCTACGGGTCACCCGAATCCGACCCTTCAGCTCACGGGTCACTCAGATCCGACCCTCCAGCTCGCGGGTCACCCGAATCCGACCCTCCAGCCCGCGGGTCACTTAGATCCGACCCTCCAGCTTGCGGGTCACCAAGATCCGACCTTTCAGCTTGCGGGTCACCCGCATCTGACCCTCTAGCTTGCGGGTCACTCAGATCTGACCCTCCAGCTCGCGGGTCACGCGAATCCGACCCTCTAGCTTGTGGGTTACTCAGATCCGACCCTCCAGCTTGCGGGTCACCCAAATCCGACCCTCCAAGCCGCGGGTCACCCAAATCTGACCCTCCAACCCACGGGTCACTCAAATCTGACCCTCCTAACCATGAATCTGACCCGCACCAGTGTCAAGACAGGAGACATTCTGCACCTGTTCCATCGAGTTCCGCCCTTACTCTTATTGATCCGATACTTCTAATGAAGCCTCGCGGCAGTGTAGACTTGTTCAAAAGCAAGAAGCCAATAGCAGATCGTCTGGATCCTTTGCATAAGGATCAAGGCAAGGTTGCGATCAAAGAACGCTTGGGTTGGGTGATTGAATCCCGAGCAATTGCTCGAGCTGGGGGTCGCACACGGAAAACTCCTGTAATTGACCGCCTCGGACAGCGAATTAAAGTCCAAGAGCCCGTCAGGAGTTCATGTTTACAAATGCATGACTCTAAACACGTGACTCTTGAGAATGCCAACAAGACGACAAATCCCCTGAAAGAAATGTATTCATCTGACGATGACAACGTTATACCTGGGAAGTCATGCAAATACACGATAGGTTGCTCCGGTCATCAGACCGATGAGTTGTACTATCAGGCTAGGGGTACAAACAAGTCTCGGAAGAGAAGTACCAAAAAATCGGAGTCTCACTGCCCGTATGCCAAACTAATCAGAGCAGTATTATCAGCGTATAGCTGCCCCAAGACCGCTCCGCAGAGGGTCTCGATATTTGAGAGGATCTCTAACGGAGTGACTAAGTCCAAGCCAAAACGTTTCCGTAAGAAACAATCGGCCGTTCAAGGTAACAAACTTCCGGAAGTCACAATAAATATGGCTGATAAGGAAAAGTCGATTCGACCTTCTAGTTCTGACCCCCTCATATCGCATCGTATAACTCAATTGCGAGCATGAACTACTAGACGTAGGGATTATCAAAGGATGAATAAAGGACTATCCTCGGATGATGAAGCTTCAGGTGCTAACTCTGTAATTATTTTTGACAATACGGTATCTAGCCCCGATCAATCCTATCAGTCATTTATGATCAACGCCGAGCAAATAGCCAAAATTCTCAAGGATGCTCTAGCTAAACAGAAAGAGAATTTTAAATTTGAAATAGAAATGGCTATACAGCAGATGAGGGAACTGCATGACCAACAGATTCGGGCTTTGTCTAACCAGATCGGCGAATCTAGTCGTCACAACAATGTCTACCGGGCAGGCGGCGATTCAGACATGGATGAACGCCTCAATACTGATAACCCTCCCGTTGAACAAAATACTGGGGGTGGTCCCACCAATGATGACAACATTAGGGGTGGCCCCGTTATTCCTCTTGAGAATCGTCTAAGGCCCGATACGAGCGAGGATGGGAAAATGAAAGCTCTCGAGAGCAAAATCAACGCTCTAATGTCTACTCAAGAGGTGAAAAGGACCGGCATTCCATGTCTCTATCCAAGAGAGTGGGATTCAATAGCATACCCGACGAAGTTCAACCTGATTAACTTCATGATGTTTGATGGGAAGGGTTCACCCATGCAACATCTGATCTATTTCAAATCCCACTTAGGTATGATCTCCGACAATGAAGCCTTGATGGTTCGGTCAGTTATTGGCACCCTTCGCGGGTCCGCCTTCGATTGGTACCGCCGTCTCAAATCTACAAGAATCAAAAGCTGGGACGATCTGGAGAATCTGTTCCTCGCTCACTTCTTTGATGATGATGCCGAGGTGTCAATCAGAACACTCTTCGATGAGAAACAAGAAGATGACGAGACGGTCAACGATTTCGTCAAACGCTTTCGGAATAAGGCGATGAACTACCAAGATCCGATCACGGAGGACTTCATCCTCCAAACCTGTCACAACAACCTCTCTTTGGACGTGTTGGAGGTTATGGGAGTAGCACCATCCAACAGCTGGAAAGAGTTGAAGATGCATGGAGAGCGGGCCGAACGCTTCCTTCGAAGGAAGAAAGCCGAGAGGAGCTAACCGATAACTAATCCTCCAAACTCGAACCTCGCCTCCCGTGGTAAAGGAACAGTACCTGCAGCAGTTGTTGACGTTAATCAGACGTCGCAACAACAACCCCGAAGGCAACAAAAAACTTCGGGTCCACGACTCCAAAAAGAGTACTCTTTCAAAGACGAAGACGTTCCAGCCTTCTTCGAATCCTTCCTTAAAAACAATAAGATCAAGCTGCCACCTGTCATAAATAAGGAGGAAGCTGACAACATCGCGGATCTGAAGTACTGTGCGTACCACAGGAGGGTCCTTCATCTCACCAAGGATTGCTTTGCTCTTAAAATAGCATCCAAACATTGGTTGAAGTCGGCATCATAACGCTGGGATAAGCCAGCTGAGAATGGTAATACTCCAAAGAGTATACGAGTATAAACTGATTCTCAATCCTCCAGCCGGTATATGAGGTTAAACTGCTCCCTGATACTCTAACAGGTATATGAGTCTAAACTATTTCCTACCGTTGACAGGAAGTTCCTGGAGAATTTTTATACGTAATATTCTTAAGGATAACCCGGTCATGTAACTGAGTACAAAGTCAGACCCAGTTCCACGAAGGAAGCTGGGGGTGGATGATTCATATAATGGAAAGTTCCCGAAAGAATACTACATGTAATTTTCTTAGGGATAACCCGATCATTACATACAAAGTGATAAACACTAAACCCCTACTGTGATTTCTGAACACTCTTATGTTGACGATTCACAGTCTTTCACCACAAAAATCCACCACCGATTAGACTAACTGACGGTGGGACCACCAAAATTCCTTTCGGTTGAATCCACTCAAACTCTTGCTACTTCTGTGTACTCAACCCTCCCATTGTCTGAGTCCGGACAGAGTACTCGGAATTTTAATCTCATGATCACTGACAATTGTTAAATCCCTCTATGTTAAGTATTTGTTACTTAACACCAGGAACCCCCTTTGAGTGATTTGTATGAATCAACACTCCCATTGTGATTTGCACTCCCACTCCATCTTGGTCAAACCTTTAAACAGTTAGGGCCACAACCAAAATCTCCTCTCGACTCCTTCCATGAATGAGAGGTCCACGAATTGAACGATCAAACCTTTAAACAGTTAGGATCGTCTCAAATTTCTATCTTGGTCAAACCTTTAAACAGTTAGGACCACAACCAAAATCCCCTCTCGATTCCTTCCATGAACGAGAGGTCCATAAATTGAACGGTCAAACCTTTAAACAGTTAGGGTCATCTTTAAATTTCCATCTTAGTCAAACCTTTAAACAGTTAGAAAAATCCCCTCTCGATTCCTTCCATGAATGGGAGGTCCACAAATTGAACGATCAAACATTTAAACAGTTAGGATCGTCTCAAATTTTCATCTTGGTCAAATCTTTAAACAGTTAGGACCAATACCGGAATATCCTTTCGATAAACGAAAGACTTCCACCTATTTTTTTAGGCCAAACCTATAAAAGTTAGGGCCGAAATTGGAATTTCACCTCAATAAATAAGGAATTCTTGTCTTGGATTAAGCAACCAATCCTATAAAAGTTAGGGTTGCTTGAATCTTTCTGATTCTCAAAGTGGAGATCCCACTCCTAGTTTCACTTTCCCGGATTCTTGAAGTGAAGATCCTACTTTGAGTTTCCTTTTGCAACTGGAGATAGAATATAAAATTCTTCCTCTTCAGCTTTGGGAGATAGCATATAAAATTCTTCCTCTCTCACATCGGGTTCGTCTTTGTCCTAAGAGAAGACACTATTTTTTCAACTCCTAAAATCCGTGCTTCATACGTATGGGGAATATTATCCCGAATTCTAAGCAGGGATAAGTTAATGCCTAACACGTGTTGCCGGTTAGTTCTTAACCGTAAAAAGAACAAAAGCCCACATATTCAACATTGTGGCAGGTTGTTATTCATAACACCAAAATCCATGCTTCACACGCACGAGGAATTTTATCCCGAATCCTAAGCAGGGATGAGTCTAATACGCGTTGCCGGGTGCCATATTCCCTTAAAAAAATGGCGAAGTCTATGTATTCAAAGTCATAGCACCAAGTCTAAATGAATTAATTTTCTTAGCACAACATCACATGCAGAACGGACTTAAACAATCCGCATGCTAGCCCGACTCAAACGGTAGTCGGTAAAGGCTCATCAAACCCGTTGATGGCTGAGAATTTACCAAAAATTCTATAAATATGAGCGATTAACGCACCAGCTCCGTTAGTTGGTCTTGTGACTTGAGCATCCAACAACATCAGGATAAGATCCATACATGTAGACAAAACAACTTTAATAGTTGGTCCTGCAGCCTAAAATTTGGGACCGCCACGCTCCAATGCCTTAAGAACTTAAATTATGTAGACTCCAATAAACGTACTAGTATAAACTGTGTTAAACGTCGGTCAACGCGTTATAGTAAAGATCGATGCCGGTTAACGCATCAGCAATCTCGCCAAAAAAAGGCAAACGATGATTTCAGGGAGTTTAATCGGATTTAGATATGAATTTCTGACGAAGATGATCAGTTCAAAGTCAACTCAATGACACGAGCTAAGTTCAGAAACTTACACACCAATTTCCATTCAAGATTTTGACAACGGTCAGATGATAAACGCAACGTCAGAAGAACTTCATCTATTCGACAAAATACTGAATAGACTGAAGGGTGAAGAAGTCAAGAATTGAAGCAGTTCACAGGTCCATCTATAAAATTGAGGAAAAGGTTTATCTTATCCAAAGCCTTCAGACTCATCTATAAAAGAAATGAGCCTGAAATACTTTGGAGGGGTATCTATCTGTAGGCGTCTAAAAATTCCTATAGGTGTTCGTACACAGCTCGAGACGGAGAGAAGACAACAAACGTCGTTATCCGAGTTTAAGAGGATTATCTGTCGTCAACAAGCACATGAAGTGAAATGACGAACCAAGTGGCCCGCGTGTGTCAATCAGCTCGCGTGCTTCGGTCAACATGCGCGCGTCAATCAGTTCGCGCATGTCGGTAACACGCGCGCGTCAATCAGTTCGCGCACGTCGGTCAACACGCGCACGTCAATTAGTTCGTGCGCGTCGGTCAACACGTGCTCGTTAATCAGTTCACGCGCGTCAGTCAACACATACGCATCAATCAATTTGTGCGCGTCGATCAGCTCGCGCTCGTTAATCAACTCGCGCGCGTCGGTCAACACATGCGCGTTAATCAGCTCACACGTGTCGATCAACTCCAAGCGACCGAATGCACTCGTCAGTCAACTTGCACTCGTCGGTCAATTCCAAGTGCCGTAAAGAAGCTAACAAGTGCATGAAGCAAGTTAGCAAATCATACAAGTCAACAAGACGGTCAAATACGCAAAACGGTGGAGAATACAAGTCTCAAAAAATCAAAAAACACCAAATAACTCAGCAAAAATGCCAAACCCCCGCACCCGCGCGGGTCGGACCAAGCCGACCCACGCCCCCCCACGGGTCAGCAGGGTGTTTTGCGTAGGTTTGACCCGAAAACATGTTTTTGGCAGCTTCGACGGGTTTTTACTCGATCTTCTCAGTTCCAGAGGTTCCTAACTACCTAAATCCTATCTCTAAACATGGTCAACCAGTTATTAATGGAAAATAAGGAGGAATCCATCATTCTCATCCACATACCCGCATCCGGAGCCCTATAAATACAAGCCTAGGGCCTCCTTTCAGCGGGGGCGATTTATTATCAAGACGAGGAGGTACTGTCGAATTCCAGAGCCAAGAGTCACGAATTTCAGTGAGGGTTAGCGAGATCCCGTCGAACTCTAGCATAAAGAAGGAGCTATTCAAAGGATCTGAAGCCCGTACGTCCGTTCCTTAAGATTAGGTTTTGTCTTAATCTCGAGAAGAGCTACTGATTTTGCTTGGTCGATTTCAGCGCTTCAATCAATACTCCCTCAGTAAAGGCAAAGATCCCGCACAAGTAGAAGATCGATAAACGATCTCCCTGCGTTTGTTTTGACGAGAGTTGTAATTTTTGTTTTCATTGTGTAAGAGTTTTATAAAAATACTATCTTTTTTTTTCATTATAACAACTGAAGTTGTAATGAATACTGTAATGAAGAAATCAACTTTCGACGTAAACATTCACTACTTGAAAAGAGCTCGATTTAGAGCTTATACTTGCATGAATAGTTGTTTCTTCTGGCAGATAATACTCAAACAAGTCCAAAAATTTGAAACTAGGGGAAATGTCCAGGTCTTTAGGAAGGTTGATGACATAAGTATTGTTACTAAGCTTCTTTAGTATCTTACATAGTGCATACTTCTTGTTCTTCAGCTTGTTTAGGTTCCTATCAGAAAGTGCTTTTTCGTAGAAACACCATCACCATGTCTCACTTCTCAAACACCTTCTTCCTCCTGTGTTGATCAACATCCACCTTGTATTTAGCATTAGACTTCTCTATATACTCTTTCACTTCATGTTGCATAGCTCGTACCTTTTTAGCCATATGATGTACAGCGTTACTCTGTCTCAGAAGTTTAGGCAATGGAATTAGATCAAGATAATGGTTTAGAAGTCTCTCATATATAATCACAAAAGAGAGCTCTGCCTGTAGTTCGACTCTTCATACAGTTGTAAATGAATTCAGCATGTGCCAAAGCAAGATCCCACTATTTTGGACGATCGCTAGAGATGGATTTGAGAAGATTACCGAGAGTATGATTTACCATTTTAGTCTGACCGTTCGTTTGAGTGTCATGAGCAGTACTGAATTTGAGTGACGTATTGAATTGTAGCCACAATATCCTCCAAAAGTGGGGAAAGAACTTGGAATCACAATCAGAGGTGACGAACTTTGAAACTCCATGAAAGCATATTATCTCATTAAAGAAAATATTAGCAATGTTGCTAGCATCTGATGTCTTGTGGCATAGAATAAAGTGTGTCATCTCTGAGAATTTGTCAACCACAACAAAAATATTATCCAAATATCACTGGGTTCTAGAGAGCCCCAATACAAAGTTCATTGAGATGTCATGCCATAGCGTGTCAGGAATAGGTAAGGGTGTATACTGTTCTTTGGCATATTGAAAAATTGAATAACATCATGCATGTTTTTGTGTCTCCTTCTTCAATTGAGGTCAATAGTATCTCTTCTTAATAGAGAGCAATTATCTTATCATGCCCCATATGTCCTCCTAAGCCGCCACCATGAAGGTCTCGTATGATCTGCTCTCTTAGTGAACTCTAGGGTATGCATGATTGGTCTCCATGAAATAAATAACCATTTTAGATATGAAAACATCTAGCTGACTGATTCTTCAAATAGTTGCTCCCAACATCTTTAAAGTCTTCATCTTCTACATAGTGCTCCTTCATATATTCAAATCCAGCCACTGATGCCTTCAAAATCACCAACAAAACAGTTCTGCGACTAAGTGCATATAAAATCTTATTGTGTTGCCCAGATTTGTGCTTCAGAACACAGAAAATGCTATAGAAATGCTATCCATCAATCATGCATATGATTGGTGGTAGTTTGACTATTGATGAACTTAAAGGCCTAATGGTCGGTGTTGAGTAAAAACTCCCGTTGGATCAAATAGTGTTCACAATGCTTTAAGGAGTGGACTATGTATCCAGTTCATGTGTGTTTTACTTTTACCAAGCTTCACTGAGTTTCTTACTGTAAAAAGAAACTAGACGCCTTTTCTTAGGATAGGAACCACCAACGCCTACAATAGATGCATCGTAATCAACCTCAAACACCTTTTGTAAATCTGGAAATGCACAAAGTAGTGTTGTGGACAACTTCTCCTTGATGAGTACAAAGCTATGATTTTCATCGCCCAAATAAAAATTGCCCTTCTTCAAGCACTCGATGATAGGTGCAACGATGTTGTTGAAATCTCTCATAAACCTCTTGTCGAAGGTTGCTAGACAAAAGCTATGAACTTCGCTGACAATCTTTTGCTAAGGTCAATCTCGAATAACATGCACCTTTTCCTCATCAATATGGATGCCCTCTGCAGTGACTAAAAAATCCCAAGAATAATAGGCTATTGCCATAAAGTTGCATTTCTTTAAATTGATATACAACTTGTTCTCTTGCAAAGTTATTAGTACCTCCCTCAAGCGGTCCAGATGCACAGACTCATTCTGGCTGTATATCAGTATATCATCAAAATAAAGTATAACAAACTTGCCGACAAATAATTACAATACCTAATTAATTAACCGCATAAAAGTGGTAGAAGTATTGGAAAGACTGAAAGGCATGATCAACCATTCATACAGAACTTCTTCTTGTCTTCAAGGCAGTCTTCTAATGATCTCCTTCTCTGGTGAGAATCTGATGATAACTACTCTTGAGATCAATTTTGGAGAACACATTTGATCTCGATAACATATCGACATGTCTTCCAGATAAGGGATGGAAAACTGATATTTCATGGTAATCTTGTAGATAGCCATAATATCCACACACACGTGTCACTCTTTATTCTTCTTTAGGATAAGTAATGTCGGCATAGAATACTAACTCATGCTATCTTGTATAAGGCATTTCGAGATGAGATCATCCACTTAATTTTACAATATCTCTCCTTCCTTCGGGCTCATCTGATAATACGGTAGATTTGACAAGCATGATCCAGGGATAAAGTCAATCTGATGTTAGACGTCTTGAAGTATAGGTAACTCAAGAGAAAGTTGTTCTAGTATAACTACATTGAACTGTTACAAGAGGGTCAACACTTCAGGTGGAATTTCAATAGGCGCAAAATCTTTTTTCCTAATATAACAAGAGCATATATTTCATTAAATTGTTTCAAATTTTTTGTAAGAACTTTAATGTCAACAACCAAAAATATCTTCTTTTTAGCAAGATCTATCTTGACTGGCCCCTTCTCTATAAGGAGCATGACCACAACTCAACACCTATCCTTCTTAAAAATATGAACATTGTATTTCCCCTATACATGGCATCAACATCAAACTATCATGGCCTATCTAAAAGAATAAGAAAAGTATCTATCTCAACCATATTACACAACATATCATCAATATAATTACTATTGATGAAAAATGGCATCCAACGCACATCATTAACCGGCACATCATTATCCTATGAATCAAACCAATCTTATAGGGGTGGGGTGTTCCTCTATTTTCAAGCCTACGTCGAGAGATAATATTCTCAATACTGTAGCTACTAATGATAATATCATAAGTCTTCTGCTTCACGATGCACCACATGCAAAATATATTATGATTCTAAGGTAGTTCTTCTATCTTTGGAGTCAGTAACAATCATCGTACAATACATAAAAGTTGATTCTTGTCATCGTGATATTCAACCTCCTCATAGTCATAGCCTTTGGTGTCATCTTCATCTGCATCCCCCTCGCCATGGTTCATCATATTCATAATATTTTCTTTAGGGCAATAATTAGATCGATGACCAACTTGACCGCATTTATAACACTTGATTGGATTGGATCCGGTTTGGCATAAGGGTTTGATTATGTAGTCTTCTTTGATGTTGTTCTTGCTAGTCCTATATTCTTCTCAGTTGTAGAATCTTGATCAAGAGTAGATTGGGACTGTTTGTTCCCACTACAATCATAATTCGTGCATGAACCCTTTGTAGTTGTCTATGATTATTTACTATTCCATCTAAGTTGTCACTCCACCTTTTTAGATAGGCTAACTATCAACCAAAAAATATACACTTGTTACAAAGAAACATGGTCCTCAATAGCCATCCCGAATCCCCCAATGTAATGAAAAATCTGTTGGGTTTCATTCTCATTCAAATTATTCTGGGACAATAGCCGATAAACTCCAACATGTCCTCATCAACTATTCTTCCACTTTGTTTGCTATTTTGATATTGAACAAACAAGACTTGTTCGAAGTGATTAGGCTGGCTTTCGTTGACAGGATCGATTCATGCATACTGACTCTCACTATGCAGATGTTCTAACCTTAAGTAAGTATGCCACCAACTTAACCTTACGTTCATTTGGGATCTCTAATTACTCAAAAAATCTCTCCACCATCGCAACCTAATCAAAAATATTCTCGAAATGAAGTTGCACGTTGAAAGATGGCGGATCCATCTTCATATTGAATCCTCCAGCATTATAATTGTCCGTTATCAATGGTCTCTACGATCATATCCTCAGTGTGGGGCTTATAATCATCACTATCACTGTTGAAGTCTTCCTACAGAGTTAGATCACATTGATAGTGACCATCAACGTGATCCTAAACTCGTAATAGGTTCAGACGCTCCACCGCGGCATAAGTTAGTCCATAATAGTCTTCATCTGATTAAACTCTATCTTCAACCCATCAAACTCAGTTTGGAACTCATTAAACTCAGTTCAGGTAACAGGGGCTTCATCATCTGCTATCGATTAGAGAAACATGGCTCTGATACCAATTCACGCAACACGGAAGTAAGAAATATCAGAACTCACCAAGGGACATTCTTTGAATCCATAAATAACTATCTTTGAATACACAAAAGACAACCTCGAATCCACGAAGTAATATAGTTTTATTAAAGAAAATTTATGCATCTAGGACTTACAATGCTTAAATAGAATATAAATTAGACTACCACCAGGACCCAAACTTTATGAAAAATATAAATAACAAAACTATTCTTAAAAGACTCCTATGATTAAGGAAACAATTCGGTCAAATTTAAAATCCAACCAGATTTGTTTTCTAATCAAACAAACTCCTAAAACATTATCGAAAATAGTAAAAATTTGACAAAAAGTCTAATATCTCTCAATCTGAAGGAAATTTTGTGAAATAGACATCGAATCTAAAAAAACATTAGGTTTAATTGGCTCCATCTTAAAAAAATACATGCTTTTCATATATTATTCATCTAGTTTCGACTCACTGTTTGGGAAATACAAGTTGTTCTTCGCTGCAAGTTAATTTCTTCTGTCAGGCCTCCATTTGAGCTTCCGACGATCTAGTTTATCCATGAATGCATCACAGCATTCTCTATATCACCTACTTCCTCGAGTAAACGTCGATAAAGGTGACATAGTACATCGAACCGCCAAGAGAAGACATGTTAGTTGGACCCCATATATCTGTAGTAACAAGCTCTAGCTTGTGAGCTTTAGGTGGTCTTACACTCTTTTGAAAGCTAACCCTTTTTTCTTCCCAAAGATGCAATCTTCACAAACATGAACTTTAATTGAATCGATTCTGGATAGCTTTCCCTATGAGTATAGAATCTTCATACCTTTCAGACTCATATGTCCCAACCTATTGTGCCACAGATCTGCACTTTCCTTGTTATCTACAATTACGAGGGTATCACTCACATGTGAAGTTAAGTAGAGAGTTTTGGTTTTTTTATCGCGAGGAACCACCATAGTATCGTTGGAGATCTTCCATGAATCGCCTGTAAATGTCGAAACATAGTCTTCCGCTCCAAGCTGACCAACTAAAATAAGATTCCTCTTCAGCTTCAGTACATGTCTGACATTCTTCAGAAGCCACTTAGAACCCTTCATCTCTATCTACGCATCATCTCTTCCCACAATATTGTAAGGTCCGTTATCCACAAGTACACTTTCCCAAAGTTCCATGCAACATAGTTATTAAGAATCTTCCTATTAGGAGTAGCGTGGAATGAGGCTCCCGAATCAATAACCCATGAATCAGTTTCACTATCCATAGCAAGGATCAAGCCATCTTGCACATTATGAGCCTCCTGCTTATTTGTATCCTTGTTTGGCTCTTTGCAGTCTGAAGACATGTAGCCTTCCTGGCCACAGTTCCAACACTTCCATTTAATAGGCCTCACCTTCGAGTTTGATCTTTTCTTCTTCGACTTTGACTGATTCTTGTTCTGGTTACCCTTGTTCTGGCTTCAACCTCTCTGTTCGAAACATAGGACTGAACTTGAACCCTCTGATTAAGCTGACTTTCTTCTAACCTTCTTGGATAGAATCATACTCACAACCTCGCTCAGATTTAACTTTTCCTTTCCTACCGAGTTGTTAATTGCGATCACGCAACCTACCGAGCTATCCGGCAACTGCGATAGTATCAGTAGGGCTAGCAATTCATCATCAAACATGATGTCAACTGAGATAAGTTGATCAACAATCATTTTGAACTCACTGAGATTCAACATGAAGGAATATCCTTCTACCATCTTGAGGTTGAAGAGTGTCTTGATGAGATGCACATTGTTTGCGGTTGACAGTTGCTCGTACATCTTTGTGAGCGCTTCTATAAGCTCCATCTTCGTCTTCTCCTTCAATATATTACGAGTGACTGACTTTGCGAGAGACAATCAGATTTGCCCTAGAGCCTTTTGATTCGTATTTCCTTGTCCTTGTCTGTCTCCTCCTTCTTCTTTCCCTTCGCTCTACCCATCAACGAACGGTAAAGATCCTTCTGGTACAGATAGTCCTCCATCTGCGACTTCCAGTAGGAGAAGTCTGATCCGTCAAACTTCTTAATTTTTAATTTTCTTTCTTCTGTCATAGATCTCACACAGATCTTTGCCAAAGCCTAACTCTAATACCAATTGTTAGGGTTAATCTATTGACAATCTGTCAAAGAACCTCCACACAATGTGCTCTCCGGATCTTGTGACGAACAAATGGCAAGCAAGAAATCACAGCAAAAAAAGTGTAGGAAAGAACAAATAAAGAAGAGAACACCAGATTTAACAAGGTTCGGCAAACGTGCCTACGTCCTCGGGAGACACACCAGAATTTCTCTTCATTATTGAAAAAGATTACAAAGCTTGCAAATGAGAATCTCTCTCTCTCTCTGAGATCTCTCTCTCAGGGCGTTTTAAAAAAACTGCTCTAAAAATCGCACTTAAAACAGCCACCAGGTTTCCCTATTTATAAGGAAACCCTAAAACCGAAACAGAATAGGAATATGTTTTCTGCGAAGTTCGCCTGAACATAGTCAGGTCTGTCTGAACACACAGCTTCGCCTGCAAGACTTATGTTCGCCTAAACATAGTCAAGTCTGCATGAACACATAGCTTTGCACGCATGCCAAGTGCGCATGCATGTCAAGTTCGCTTGATCTCTTCACTTAGAAAATTCTGTTGAGCATGCCGATCGGTCGACTAATTATTTGTATCAGTCGACCGATGATCTCTACCTGTTGTGTGCATGATTGCTCTGAGATTTGGGTCTACACCCCCAAAGCCAACAAAAAATAGTGTTCTTGAATCCAATTTCTTTATAACTAAATAATTTGCAGTGGGTCTTCATCTGCCAGTTGATATCGAAGAAATTCAACAAGTGTCATCAACCGTCATTCATAAAATAGTGTGCACTGCCGACTAAGGGAAGACCGCATACTTTAAAATAAGGGAAAAATGTGTCCAGGCCCCAAAAGTGGGAACTTCGTGTGGCTAGCCCCCTTGTACTTTGCCCCATGTGGAATAGCCCCAAAAAATTAGCTTTAATGTTTTAAACCCCCTCCACATCAGCTCTATACCAAAAGCAGAACGTATTTTGCAAAAAAACCGAAACTGCCCTTCTCTTCTTCCCCATACGAGTCCTGGTCCCGAACAACAGAAGTCACTTCTCATTAATGCGATATGATGGGGAAAATGGAGGGAAATTTCCCCCTTTTTTTTACTCCATCATGAGCAATAACTTGTTAGTTCTCCATTACTCCTCCTCCTCAGACCAAAATTCTCTCCATAACTCTCTCCATTACTCTTACTATCCCTTCAAAATGGCTGAAAAGGACATCATCTGCATTGTCTCTTCGCGGAATAAAGCGGTATTCTTGAAGATTAATTCTTCAACCACCATCTTGGATCTCAAGTTTGATGCGGCAGAGAGGTTAGACCTTCCATACGAGTCATTAATTTTGGCATACAAAGGTGAAACAGTTGGAAGCTTAAAATTTCTCATTGAGAACGATGGTGATCTGACATCAATGGTGGAGCATTGCCACAATCTTGGACTGAAAGAGGCTCACGTGCAAGCTTTTAAAGAAGGAGATGATTCTTCGAATAAATAGGAAAACGAGCAAGTCCGACAAGACACGTAGGTTAACTGTAAAATCAATTAACTTAAGTTCTAATCGTCTTCTAGTTAGTTCTATACTAGGTTTAACTGGACTTCAGTTCTAATGTTTTATTTGTCATTAAGCAGTTCTTTGTTATGCTCCATACTAGAGTTCTAATGTTTTATTTGTCAGTTCTAATCGCTATTTTGTTAGTTCTACTAGAGTTATTGCTAGTTCCACTATAGTTCCCATATTGTTAGTCCTAATTGTTATAAATTAGATATAACGTGGTATAAATTAGACAATATAGGTATAAAATAGAACTAACAAGCCATCAGTTAGAACTGACACTAACACACTACAGATTAGAACTAACACTGTGCATATTATTAGAACTAACACTACCGTGCAGATTAGAACTAACATTCTACAGAATAGAACTAACGCTGTACAGATTAGAACTAACACTCTACAGAATAGAACTAACACTGTGCAGATTAGAACTAGCACTCTACAAAACGGAAATAACACTGTGCAGAATAGAACTAACACTGTGCAGATTAGAACTAACACTCTACAGAA
>BQKN01045533.1:0-21717 GCA_022839385.1 Asparagus kiusianus
TAACTTCTCACACAGAGAAATTACAATTACTTAGTGATAACGACATTTGAAGAATCACTGATGATCCCACTCTTAAATTCCTTCATCTTGGCCTAGTTCAAGTGTCTATTAGACCCCTTACCAGAAATGGCATCAACACCTCTGTTCTTGTTTGCCTACGAGACGGAAGGTTCTCTGTTTTTACAGACTCTTTAATTGGTCTAATTGAATCGAGTTTGAGCAATGGTCCTATATTCTTCAATGCATTTCCAAACTTTTCAGTCTCTTTGTCAGACCCTGGTATCCTCAAAACCTAAAACTAAATTACCCAAGCAATCTTGATCTTCAATAAGCTTGACTTGGTACCCGTTGCGGATGAAGCGAGATCTTGGATCTTTAACTTGAATAGCATAAGCTTCACCGACATTCCGCCAACCTCCATTGGATATCATCATTATGGCGCAATTCCATCCATCCTCCAACACATTGTTTGTCTAGAATACCTAATAGGAAACATAAACACTAGACAAACAATATTAGGAATTGTTTGTAATCATCAAAACAAGATTAGAAGATGTAGGCTCATAACATGAGACCTAACAATCTCCCCCTTTTTGATGATGACAAACAATCTACACAAAGAGTATATAAATTATACAATAAAGCATAATACTCTTAAAATATACTCACAAACCACTTGTTTCTCCCCCTTTGGCAACATTAAAAATGGGGAAACAAAATAATAAGAGAGCGAAAGCTCCCCCTATCAATAAAGCATAGGTGAGTATAAACAAAAAAATAGGGAAGGCTCCCCCTATCAAAAAGCCATAAGGAGTTTATGCAATAAGGATCATGGCAAACATGTGAGCAAGCATAAATGAAAGATATGCTAGATATCACTCACATGCAAACAAGATAATGAGAACACATAATGATGTGTCATTATGAAAATAGTGTCTCATTAACAAAAAATAAAAACCATGTAAGAATAGATTTATGAAATCAAAAGAGAGAAAACATGAGAATCATGCAAAAAGAGTTTTCGAATGAAAACAAATCAACCAAATGAAGTCATAAATCAACCATTTGAACCAAAAATGACGTTTGATCAATAAAGTAAGTTTTCTTTGTAGAACTTGATCAAATCACATATAGAATACATTATAAAGCATATTTGAAATTTGAATCATCTATTTGTGCTTATATAATGAATTCAAAATAATGAATCAAAGCAAAATTTTCATAGTTCAAAAGTAACATACAAGAATCATGAACTATGGATTTGAAAAACTAAAAATCATCTTTGATTTTCAAAAATCAAGAGAGGTAACTATATCTAGCTCTTGAGCTAGTATTAACCCATATAAACATTTTTGCACCCGGTAAACATAATTTGGGAATAAACACCCAATAAATCCGGAGGGTTATATAAACACAAACCTCTCATCAAAATCAAGACTAATAATTATGAAAACAAAAGATTTGATAAAAGAAAAAAATTGTTTTCATAACAAAAAGATTTTAAAACATAATTTTTAAAACCAAGAAAAATAAAAGCATTAAAATTCTTGGTTTAAAAATCAAATTTGTTTTGGTACCCAAGAACTCTTGGTACCAAAAGATTTAGGGACATGACCCCTATCATTTAAGCTCAAAGCCCTAGGGTTATGAACCCTTTTGGGCATATATGGTGCACTAACATGATCAAAACAATAATCGCTCAAATGACCCTTCCGATTGCAATACGTGCAATGAAAGAGATCCATTTGTTTTTGTGGACCATTAGCTCGTGCACAAGAAACATTTGCAAATAAAGATTTTCTTTTAAAACTATTTTGCAAATGAAAAACATTCTTAAACAATGGTCTATTTGGAACATATTGCAATTTAGAAGCTTTTTGAATATCAAAACAAAATTTAGCAAGATGTCCAAACCTACCACAAACATCACATTTAAAAACATGTGGTCTATTAGAAACATTCGGCAAACTAGATTTTCTTTTCAAATCAAAACAATACTTGGCCAAATGACCAAAACGACCACAAAGATCACATTAATACACATTAGCATGCTTATGATGTACTTTTTGTGCATGTGTGTGTACATGTGATGAAGAAGCTACATGAGATGCACAAGAAGCATTATCATTCTTTGATTTGTGTGCATCATAGCAAAATTTAGCTAAATGACCTTTTCGGCCGCAAATGGAGCATTTGTAAATCTTGCTATATATGTGTGCATGATGAGTGGATGATTTCTTGGACTTGGCACACATATCCATAAGCTTCTTATGATTATTGATGCATGTTTTTAAAGTTGAATCTAAAGATGATATGCATTTTTTCATAAGATTCAAGTCTTCATTTTTAGGCACATATGCACCTTTAGAAGTAGAACATAAATAGTCATCTATAAAAGATTCCGTATCATTTTGTATGTTCTTTACTTCTAACATGGCATTATCTCTTTCATGAATTAAGCTAGAAATTGATGAGGTTAATTTTTCATTTTCCAAGTTTAACATATCATTGTGTTCTTTAAGATTTTTATTTTCTTTAGCAATGATATCAAACTTGGATACTAGCTTCTCATGATCGGATTCTAAATTATCATGCTTGCATTTTAAATTAACAAAATCATTTTGTAATTTGTTAAAGGCATGTAATAACTTTTCACTAGCACAAGCAAGTTCATCATTAGGTAAATCATTAATAGATTCGAACTCGCAAACCTCACTAGGGCTATCGCCTAGTGCTCGTGTGCATGATGCTCCAATGGAACTTGAAGAGGAAGCCTCCAAAGCTTGTCGGATCGCCTCCAAGTCCCCTTGATGTGCTTCTATGAATTTCCATAAATTGTAAGCACTATCAAAATGAACACACTTGTTAGAAAAGGATGAATCAAAAGCATTACGCAAAAATTCTAACAAGAGCTTATTCATTGTAAACATACGATGATCATTTTTACTCCACTTGGATTTCTCCATAGTGGGTACAATATAAGCTTCATCTATAATATCCCATAAATCGAAATGTCTAGATCTAACAAAAATATTAAATCTAGAACACCATTGGTCATAGGGGAAATCATCTATTCTAGGAGCAACACTAGGATCATAGCCTAAACAAGATGCATCATTCATAGCCATAATTATATAAATATGCAAGCAATGTAATCAATAAATCACAAAACTAGATTAGCATAAAAAGATAACTTGGATCTTTAACTCAAGACGATTAGACCTTAAATCAAAGAGCACCAAGCTCTGATACCAATTGAAAGTACCCTAATGCCACTAGGAAGGAACCCTAGAGGGGGGGTGAATAGGGTTTATGCTAATCTAATCCGATTTATGCCAATTTAAACTTATTGACAAATATCCTAGCAAGAATGATATATGACAAGATATATATGCAAGGATATACAACTAATACAAGGGTGAAACAAACAACATAAGATAGTGGGAATATAAACAATGTGTAATTGATAAAGGCAATATGAATAATAAGCACGAATATAAAAGTGCGCCAATGCAATCACAAACAAAACAATATGTTCACGAGGTTCGGTCCGCCTGACGTACGTCCCCGCTCCTCACCTCGAGGAGATCTCCACTATCACACCCGGTTTGGAAGCCGGAACTTCTCTACACACTCGGTTTTCTAGCTAACCGAAAACTCTACAACACTCACAATGTAACTACACTAACCACAACCTCAAGTATTGGTCTCTAGCCCGTGTCTCCCTCAAGTGCTCGGAATTATCACCTCTCTCTAGGCTACCGACACCACTACTCTTGGGACAACCCCGTCTCTCACCACACACTCCTATTGGTGTACTAGTATAATACAAGTGATCTCACAATGAAAGCTCACAACAAATAGATTGTTCTCTACAATGGATGAGAACACAATATAAGCTCACTCTCAATGTCACAAACCCACAACCCCAAATTATACTATGAATGCAAGTACAATAAGCTCAATGGTTGTGTGTGTACAAAGAGATTAATCAAATCTAAACTCAATATAAAACTAGATTTAATAAGATGATGATCAAATAAATAAATATAAAGCTAGAAAGGAGTTTAGAAAACTTCTCAATGGATGACAAGAGATGGAGAGAGAATAGTTGATTGCTCAAACTCCAATAGATGATCTCCTCAAGCTCTTGTAGAATTGAATTCACAAACTCAAACACTCAATTGCTTAAAAGCTTATAAACACACTTTAAACAAACTCAATCAAACTTTAAACCCTTGTTAAACTTTCTTAAAACATTCTCTTCATTAATTATGAAAGATGAGAGCAAGAGGGTATTTATACCCACACAAAACTTCAGCAAAAACCCAAGTAAAATGACCAAAAACCCATAAGAAAACAAAACTGGAAAATAGCCGTTACTGTGTAACGGACACATTATGGGTCGACTCATAAAAATCATGGGTCGACTCATAAGTAGCCGTTATGGCCTAAAAATCAGCTTATGGGTCGACTCATAAAATTCATGAGTCGACTCATGAGGTCATGGGTCGACTCAGCAGAGACAAAAACCAAATTCCAGAACACTTCATGAGTCGACTTATGACAGGCATGAGTCGACTCAACCTGATGGGTCGACTCATGATATTGTGAGTCGACTCGTCAGAAACAAAATGCAAACTACACAACAGTTTATGAGTCGACTCGTCACTGTTCATGAGTCGACTCATGACATGCACACAGCCTGTTTTAAACAGTACATGTCAACTTAAAACAGGGTTTAAAAATATCAAATAAATTCTAAAAATTATGAAACTTTGGGAAATGTTTATAAACATGTAAATGAACATGTTACAAAAGGAATTTTTGGAATATCACTTCCCAAAACTAAAATATCATTATTTTGCAAATATGTCCAAAACATGAGAACATGAGATATTTGAATTTTGATGTTTTGACATAAACCAAGTTTTGAAACTTTGTAAACTGATTTTATAGACTTGATAAAAAGTATAAACTATCATTGTTAAGTCTATAAACCATACAAACCAAAAACACAATGTTTTTCCAAATGCAATAGAATATGAAACATATAAAAGTATATATGAGGATATATATTATTTCATATATATATAGCTAAACCAAAACATGAAACAAAATAGTATTTTAATAAAATACACATATAATGCACTAAGACATGATTTCATTGAATTAAATAGACTTGATAATGATGAAATCATATGTAGGCATATAAATATGAAACAAATATGTATTTTCAATTATATTTAATTGTTTCATATTAAAACTTGAAAAACTATTAAACCAAACCATATATGTATATATCACTATATATACAAAAACCAAAACGAAGTGTGTATGTGTGTATATAATTGAGCTTAAAGTACTAACACACATAATATAAAACCTAAAACTAAATTACCCAAGCAATCTTGATCTTCAATAAGCTTGACTTGGTACCCGTTGCGGATGAAGCGAGATCTTGGATCTTTAACTTGAATAGCATAAGCTTCACCGACATTCCGCCAACCTCCATTGGATATCATCATTATGGCGCAATTCCATCCATCCTCCAACACATTGTTTGTCTAGAATACCTAATAGGAAACATAAACACTAGACAAACAATATTAGGAATTGTTTGTAATCATCAAAACAAGATTAGAAGATGTAGGCTCATAACATGAGACCTAACATATTTGAGGTTCAATTGAGAGACGAGAGTTGAGTGGTTACTCTTATAGTTCTCCCTGATGCATATTAGATTTTTCATATTGTTTTCCTGTGGATGTAGGTCGAAGTTGGTCGACCGAACCACGTGAATCTCTGTATTCCTTCTTCTTGATTACGGTTATTTTATATATTGTTGATTGTGTGTTGGCTTCCGAGTTGTGCGGATCGTAATAGATGGGGAGACTAAATTCCCCAACAGTCTTTATCTTTATTGACTGAGACTCTGAAAAAATGCGAGAGGCCTCTTGGTTGGAACCATAAGTTAGATCTTGCTAGAATCTAAACTAAAGTCAGCAGGAAGTGGAAATAACTTATCACCTGAACCTGACTCGAATTCGAACATAGTTTCGTAGATGCTCTAGCATTAGCTCATCTACTGTGTATGACCAATCAATCTCCTGCGCTTTGCCATTCTGTAGCATGATTTTTCATGCATAATGGGAGAGAAAACGAAGGTTCCTATTGTAGTGGAAATAGTTGTGTTCAGTCGAGCCCAAGACCCGGGCACGGGTTCGGGTCGCATTGTTAGCGCCCGCATCGTTGGCCAAACCCGGCCCAGGACAAACAGTCACATAAGTGACCGTTTCCCAGAAAATGCCGGGTCGGGCTAACCATAACGGTCACCTTGTGACCGCTTTTTGGTTGGCCCAGCCATAATGGCCATAAATGACCATTTTTGGTCTTTTGACCGTTTAGCCCCCAAAAACGGTCAAAAATGGTAAAATTTTAAGGGTATTTTGGTCATTTGTTTAGGGGGCTACCTCTATAAATAGAGGGGTTTTCACTTGTTTTTCTCATTAAAAACTTATCTACTTCTTTCTAATACTCTCTTATACACTCTAATACTCTCTAATAATCACTTTAACTATCTAATTATTCAATCAAATGGCTTCATCATCTGATTATGAAAGGCAAAACCCAACTCCCGAAATAAGTCATTTTACTACATGAGGTACAACTACACCTCCTACTCCTACTGATGTTGATCTTGAATCCGGTGACGACGATTCTACACCAAGAGCTCCTAAAACGCCGAGATCCGATGTGTGGAATTTTTTCGAGAAGATAGATGTTACCATGGATAAATATGGTAGGCTTCTCACGTAGAAGGCTAAGTGTACGTTGTGCGATCATATCTTTCGAGCTCATCATAAGAGAGACACTAACCACCTCAAACGCCATTTAGATAAACACAACAAATGTCATACTCCTCAAGGTGATATCTGACAATCTATGCTTTTTCAATCCTCATCTTATGGTAGTCTTGGTAATTGAAATTATGACGCAGCCTGAGCTAGGAAATGTGTCATCAAGTTTATCATTCTTAAAAATATACTTTTTAAATTAGTAGAAGATGATGAATTTGAAGATTTATTTATAGATGGTTTTTACTCCGCATTTTAAAAAATTCTCGTCAAACTTATGAATGTGATATTTTAAAATATTATCAGGAGGAACAGGAAAAATAATTTCTTATTTTTAAAGTTTAAACCGTAAATTTTTTTAACTTCTGATATTTGGACATCTAAATCACAAACTGGTTATTTATATATCACAGCACACTGGATTGATAAAAATTGGCAAATGTTTAAAAGAGTTATTTCCTTTATTACATTTGAAGAGTCATATACTGGTATTAATGTTATAAATTTGATAATTGAAGAACTTTTAAAATTAGAAATATCAAAAAGAATATTTTCTCTTTCACTAGATAATGCAAGTAATAATAATATAGTTGCTGATTTTATCAAAACATCTCTGTCATTGCCATGTTATTGTGATCTTTTTCATATTAGATATATGTATTATATTTTAAATTTAATTGTTCAAAGAGTATTTGGTAAAATTAAACCCATGATAGAAAAGGTTAGGTCTGTAACTTATGCTCATAATGCTTATGAACAAAGAATTAGAAGATGGAAACAATTCTGTAAAAGAAAAAAAATATAAAACCCAGACTAATTTCAAAAGATGTTGATCATAGATGGAATTCCACCTATGCAATGTTAAGAATATAAAAAAATTATAAATGATTTTATTGATTTTTATACTTTTAGTTCTAGCTCTGGTAGCATGTATGAAATAACTAAAGATGTATAGACAGGTATAAGTAATTTAAAAGAGGTGTTACAGGTTTTTTTATGATGCTACAATATTATTATCTGGCTGTTATTATCCAACCATTAGTTTAGCTGCTTTACAACTTCTAAATATTAAAAAAAAGTAATAAATATTATATGGATGATTATTTTGGAGATATAATTTTTTAAATGGAAATAAATTTAATAAATATTTTATGCATATTCCTATTATTTTTGGTTTGGGGGTTCTTATTGATCCGTGTTTGAAGGATATTAGCCTTCGAAGTTTGTTAAATTCCTTGTATGGTAATATGATTATAGACACTAATGATGGTCAAACCATTACTGCTACTACTCATCATAATACTATTAGAAATTATTTTTAAAGATTATATGATGAGTACGCAACTTAATATGGTGTAGCTACACACCAGTCTACAGCTTATGCTTCTACGAGCTCAAGTCGGGGCAAAAGTGTAAGTTTTGATAGGTATGTAATGGTAGCTGAGCTAACTAGTAGATCTAGACATGGATCATCAGCGGAGATTTCTTAAATTGATCAATATTTAACTGCACCTTTAGTTAAATGTTAAAATAATAGTTTAGGCATTTTACAATGGTGGAAAGTATATGGAACATTTTCATATCCTATAATTTTCATCATGGTTCGTGACTTACTAAAAGTGTAGGTTTCCACGATAGCTTCGGAATCCTCCTTCAGCACAGCCGAATATTTGATCGACAACCACATGACATCGTTAGATTCGTATACTGTACAGGGGTGATGTGCTAACAAAATTAGTGGAGGTACGAGAAGAGAACACAAGTCATCGATCGGATGGCTGGTATTGAAGATAAATTTAAAGAGTTGGGACTAGCAGATAGATATAAAGAGTAAACAATATTCATCAAATTATAATTTTTATCTCTTAGCTGAAAATTTATAATAGTTATTTTAAAAACAGTTACAAATGATAGTAATATAGGTTATATGTGTCAACCTAGTTGGGATGTACTCATTTATTATGATGTGACGAATTCTAAAATAAATTAATAATTGTAAATTATTTACTGATTATTAATAAAAAAGTTATTTTTATTATTTAATTTTAATAGTTTTTTATATCTGTAATTTATGTAATTTCAATTTTTAAGTGATTAATAATATCAATGTTTTTTATTAAATTTTTGTGTAATTTTTTGTTGAAAATTTAAAGGAAAAGAAAATTTTAAAAATTTTTGAAAAAAACCCAGGCCGGCCCGGGCCAACCTGGCCCGGATCCGAGCTCAGGTTTTGCCCGGCCCTGGCCCAGTTTTGCGGGCCAGGCCAGGTCGGGCCGTTTGGACACCTCTAAGTGGAAATGAATGAGACTTATTTGAGTTTAAAGAGAAGTTTAGCTCAGGAAAAACCCTCCGAAATGAGTTTTGTAGAAATAGAGTCAAACCAGCTAACGGGAGTGTGAAAAATATTTTAGGAATTAAGTTGTCTATGATGTGGTTTCTTCGTTTTTGGGACAACCAAATAGGCCCTAGTCAAACTAAAAATTGTGTTGAAAAAAACAATATGCATAAAATTATTGGATTTTGCAATCGTTATCAGTGAACTTCGAACTCATAGGCAAAGTTTAGACTACAATCAGATTTTGCATCTTCTGATTCCTTAGAGAGATGCTAGTTTAGTACATAAACCGAGATTAACTAATGTGGATTTGATAATACGGGCAGTGCATCGCGATTCAGAGCTCGACATGCACATAATGGGCCTTGTCCAAAAAAATAGCCATAGAGATAAAGGGACCATTCTGGCCCATAAACTAATTACTCAGGAGCGGCTTTTTTTAGATTTGTGAGTCTTAACCCGCCTTTTTGTTTGAGTTTCTCATGCGCTTTAACCCAAAAAGCCAGGTTTATTTTTTATTCCAAGGTACCGTTTCGCAAATGATTAAGCGAGGGGTTAAGGAGACTTAGCTCATTCTTAACCAGCCAAGCATAAAAAATCTATATAAGGATTAAAGTGAGTTAACTCTTTATAATTTGCCAAACATAAAAAATATAGAAGGGTTAAGCTAACCCCTCTAGAGGGATTAAAATGAGTTAACCCATCAAAATAAGGGGTTTACTAATACTCCTATTTAGACGGAATAAAAGTTAACCTTTCTAATTATAAAAAAAATAGTCAAAATCATTGTTATTCTCAAACACTAAAACTGATCACAATGGCTAAAATAAAAATTATTTAACGGGTTAATAGTTTGGTCCTTCAAATTATCGAATGGGCTAAGTACATTAATCCTTCTCTTTAACTCTTCTTTCCTTAACCCTTTGCCAAACGAGGTTAGTTACTGTTTGGCAAAAGGTTAAGTGAGGGGTTAGGAAGACTTAACCCCTTTTTAACCTTCCAAACACAAAAAATTTATACAATGATTAAAGTGAGTTAACCCTTCATAATTTGTCAAACATAAAAAATATAGAAATGTTAAGATAACCCCTCTAGATGGATTAAAATGAGTTAACCCCTCAAAATGAGGGGTTTACTAATACTCCTATTTAGAAGGATAAGAGTTAATCATTCTAATTATAAAGAAAATAATCAAAATCATTGTTATTCCCAAACACAAAAAAATGATCACAATGGCTAAAATAAAACTTATTTAACGGGTTAATAATTTAGTCATTCAAATTATCGAATGGACTTAGTACATTAACTGTTGTGCGCGACGGAAGCTTCTAGGGCAACTCGAACTAAACCACAACCAATATGCAAAACACAACCACAGCAAGAACAAATAATTTACGTGGTTGGGCAAGTTGCCTACGTCCACGGGGCAAGGGAAGGGGAGTTCTTACTATTAGAAATCAGAGAATACAAGTAGAGTTACAAATCTCTCAGATCAAACCCTAAAACAAAGCTTTTGATCTCTCACAACTCTCCCACAATTGGATACAACAATCCTTTCTCAAAGACTGCTCAAATTCGTCCTTGCTTAACCCTAACAAATCAGGTTTAGGTTATATATCAACTCAGAAACGAACCGGGTCAAAAACCAAAAGGCCCAGCCCAATCAGGCGACGGTCGACCGCGACGGTCGACCGAACCACAAACCCGAGAGCAAAAAATGATTACAGTCATCCATGGTCGACCGCGACGGTCGACCGCCACTAGCTCCGACTCCTACTAGCCTTCGTGCACGTTCATGGTCGACCGTGGCGGTCGACCGTCAGTCTGCCTGGCTGATTTCTTTGTTCTTTCCTGTATTTCTTCAATTCTCCACCTCGGCGAATGTTTTCACCAAAACTGAGCCGGCACCAAATCATCCAATAGTCCCTCAACAAGTCAGGGAATCAAACTAGAGCTGAAATGCGATCTCCCCCCATCTGAATCAACTGATCAAACCGGCTGCATCTGAAAGACTGCCTACGTATCCTCTTGCCCAAGGAATCAAGCCGAACATAGTTCACCCAAATGGCCTCCAAAGGCCTCAATCCACTAGAAAAGTTCGCAACCCTTCTCCAACATCACGATCAAGTCTACGGCTGATAGCACCTCCAATGGCCCCAAACTGAAACAATCCAAACATCTCCACCTGAGATGAACCAATAGCCATATCCAGACCACATCTATCAGCTGTACTCGAATCAATCAACCTATCATCTGTATCCAAATCAACACGATTCCCAATCTGTGTCACATCAGCTGGAATCCTAAATAATGCAGTATGATCTGGAGTCTCCACCCAACGTGGAGTAGCATCACTCTCCACCCGCTGTGATGTCCTAAAGATCTGATCATACTCTCCACCTGCCGAGAGTCAAACGTGACATACCTGCTCAGAACAATGTCAGAAGCCAATACCTGATAATCAAACACACCTCTGAATCCCAAATGTGCTATCGGATCAAATCTCACATCCACGATGTGACCAAGTGTTGGGTAGCCAAACATCCGACGCAACCCAAAATCTAAAGCAGCTCCACCAGATCCCATATCTCTATATGCAACAGTCGACAACCTATACATAAGACGGCCCAAGCATGTCGTAGCCTGCACACCAATACCAATGCTCGATATCAAACGCCGATCCTCCTCCAGAAAGGAACAGCTACCCAAATCTGCCATCTCGCCTCGTCACCTCAAAGTTTCCACACCAATGAAGTGTCTCCTATTGTTGTGAGCTCGGCACAAATGCAAGAAAGAACCCCCACCATAATCAGAATACCGGGTTACCTTTCTACCAACACACTTCCTCCATCTGTTGCGGGCTTCTAGGACTTCATACTAACAGGACTTGGTTGCAACCCACCAATGCCTAGAGTAATCCCAACTGCGAAAACCACATACCTATTACCTCCCAATGATGCTCTCTTGGAAGGCCCCCGAATGCCTGAATGAACACCCCTCAGAAGACCCCTCGAATGATGGATAGAAGTGCCAAACTCCATCTCGGTCTTCTCGCTCATACCAATGGGTTCACAGGACTTCAAACTACAGGTCAAAGCACTCCTCAATAACCTATGCACGAAATTACCAATCAAATAACTCAGCATCAAATAACGCCACAGTCTAGCCGAATCTGATGAAGACATCATCTCCCTATCAATAGCCGTGCTTCTAAGCAAATAATACAAATTGCTTCTTCTAACGCCCTTCATAACAATCATGGACCCCGATGTGACCTTCAAACGTGCATCCACCAAGGTCACTTTATGGCCAGATGCCACCAAAGCTCCTAGTGAAATGATGTTCTTCGACAACTGCGGAACGAACCTCACTTCATCCAACTCCTGAATCACTCCGTCATACATCCGAATACAAACGGTACCAATACCACCAATAGAGCATGCATGTCCATTACCCATGAGCACAACATCCTCTCTTTCCATCTTCTGAAAGCTGGAGAACAAACCCCTCCTAGGGCATACGTGGTATGAAGCACCCGAATCCAACATCGATTCTGTAGAGTTAGCAACACAAACTGATGGTAGTACAGACAACGAATAGCCCGAAGAATCCGAATCTGAATTGTTGCCACTAGTCTTGACAACATTCACCTCTGAAGCTTATACAGCTTTCCCCTTATTCTTCTCGGCTCGATCTAACTTTAGGCATTCGGCTTTTCAATGTTCATCCTCTTTACAAAAGGCACACTAATTCCTACGAATCCTATGATGTGCACCTCTAGACTGCGACCTCCTGCTTCGGTTTGAACCACGGCCATGAACTACTAATGCATCTCTCGATGCCTTCTCGGAGAACTCATCAACACTCTTCCTCAACTCATAATTTACCAACGCTGAGGTCACCTCCTTATAACTTGTTGGCCATTTGGTTTTGATGATGATTTATCAAACAATTTATATCTAATCTATTTTCTAGTCTTTGTGTTTATTTTTACAGGTAATTCAACACTCGACAATTAAGCGTTAAAGATTCAAGTTCATATGTGCGGAGCTACCTAGGTACAAGTTTAGTTTTCTTACATATATTGTATGATTATATCTAAGCTTAATATATATACACTTAACACGTTTTTTTGACGTTTTCTACCAAATAAATGATTTTTCATCAAATGTCGTTACAATATCTTTTATCTCATGTTTACAGCTCTTTCATACTCTATTATATACATATAATATATGCATGATATATATATACGTATTTACAAGTCATATATCAATTTTCATATTCACGAAAAACAGGTTTTCTGAATACTTTTCAAAAACAGGGAGTTTTCACAAACAAAAATTGATTTTCTAAAAATTCCTTTTCTAACATGTTCATTTTATCATTTAGAAACTTTCCCAAAGTTTTATTATTTTTGGATTTGATTTGCTATTTTTAAAGAATTCTCAAAATTAGCCAAAACAGGTTTTTCAGCATGTATCAGATTGCAGACGAACGCCGCGGTCAACCGTCAGTGATAATTTTTCTGAGCCTGGCTTTTATGTGCTCGCTGTCGACCATGACGGTCGACCATGAAAATATCCAGAGACTTTCGCGGTCGACCGCCAGCCTTTATTTTCAATACTCTGTATTTTTAAGCTTCGCGGTCGACCGCCTCGGTCGACCGCCGAACTGTCAGATCATCTCCAACGGTTAGTTTTCTACAGTTGTTTTCTAATGGGTTTTTGGTCTTTTTACTTGGTTTTTACTGATGTATTGGGTTGTTATAAATACCCTACTGCTTTCAACACTTGACCTATCCAAGAGAATTGATTACTTAAGTTTACAAAGTGTTTAAGAAGTGTTAGTGCCTTGTTTCAAGATTTGTTTTAAAAGAGAAGTTTTTCACAAAGAAGAAGCCTTCGATTCAAATTGAGGAATCCATCCTCATCGTCAATTTCTTCCGTTCTTTGTATTTATAGAGAAGTTTATCTAAACTCTTTTATATAGCTTATTTGTCAATTTCATTTTTCATATCTTGGCTATAGTCATTGAGTTGTATATTTTCATTCACTGATTTTCACACACACTTATTGAGCTTAATATCTTCATACCATATAGTGTGGGTTGTGGGGGTGTGATTTAGTGAGTGTGAGCTTCACTGTGTTCTCACTTGTTATTTGAGAACAAACCATTGTATTTAATCTTCTTTTGTGAGTATCACTTGTAATACACTTGTACACCGAGAGAAGTGTGAGGCGAGAGACGGGGTCGAATCCAATAGGAGTGGCGTCGGTTGACGAACCTAGGGAGAGGTTGCATCCGAGCACTTGAGGAGGAGGATACGGGCTAGGTTCCTACACTTAGTGTGTAAAGTATGATTGATTAGTGATTGTGTAGTGTGAGAGTTTTCGGTGATCTTGTAAACCGAGTGTGTAGAAGTTCCGGCTTCCAAACCAGATTGTGATAGTGGATATCTCCTCAAGGTGAGGAGCGGGGACGTAGGTCGTGGTGACCGAACCTCGTAAACATATCGTGTGGTTGTGGTTTGTTTGGCTTATATTTTATTTGTGCATATTCTTATTGTTCTTATTCATATCTATCTCTTGCAAGAACATATTGATCAACATAATTTTTATTAGCAATTAATCGAGATTAGATTAGCATAAGACCCTAATCATCCCCCCTAGGGTCTAACAATTGGTATCAGAGCTTGGTGCTCTTTGATTTAAGGTCTAATCGCCTTGAGTTAAAGATCCAAGTTATTGTATTTGTGCTAATCTAATTTTGATTGCATTTTGCTTCTTGCATATTATCTTTATGGATATGTATGATTCATCTAGTTTAGGATATGCTATTAATATTGCTCCTCGTTTGGATATTTTTCCCTATGCTCAATGGCGTGTTAGATTCAAACTATTTGTTCAATCTAAACAATTCGATTTGTGGGAAATTATGGAGGATGGATATGTTGTTCCTATTTCGAAAAAATCCAAATGGTGTGATAATGATAAAAAATTGTTTAACATGAACAAGCTTTTGTTAGAATATTTGATTAATGCTTTTCACTCTTCTTTTTCTAACAAATTTGCTAATTTTGATAGTGTTTACGCCTTATGGAGATTGATTGAAGCACATGAAGGGGAATTGGAGCCTATTCAACAAGCATTGGAAAATCCCGCTTTGAATTCTAAAGAAGCCTCATCTCCATGTACAATTCCACTAGGTGATAACCCTAGTGAGGTATGCGAGCTTGATAACGATGATATTATTACTTTTGATGAACTTGCTGTTGAGTTTGAAAAATTACACAATTGCTATATTGATGTAAAGAGTAAGTATGTAAATATGAAATCCATTCATGAAACACTAGCCACTAAGTTTAATTTTATTGCAAATGAAAATATAATTCTTAAAGAATGCAATGAAAATTTAAAAATTAAAAATGCTAGTTTGCTTCATGAAAAACGTGATGCTATGTTAGAAGTAGATAAGTTGAAATCTATGATGAGTAATCTTGTTTATCCTACTTCTAGTAGCAATGATTATATGCACAATGATGAGTTGAATCAAATGAGAAAACGAATATCTTCCTTAGATTCAACACTAAATACTTGTATTGCTAATAATAAAAAACTTATGGACTTATGTGCAAAGTTTAATGTTAATTCTTCTAAGAAACCTATTCACTATGCACATATGTATGACAAAATTCACAAATGTTCTATTTGCGGTCTTAAAGGCCATTTAGCTCAATTTTGTCATAATGCACCAAAAATTGACAAGCATATTCATGATTGTGCATCCCATCAAGCTTCTTCATCACATACACATGTACACACACATAGTGTAAATCATAAACATGCTCATGTGTATAAATGTGATTATTGTGGTCGTTTTGGTCATTTGGTCATGTTTTGTTTCGATTAGAAAAGAAATTCTCGCTTGCAAAATAATTACAAAGAAAAATTTATTTTTACAAATGAACCACGTGCATTTCATTTCGGTCAACGTAAACCATTCAAACCTCTACATTGCATAAATTGTAATCGTATGGGTCATGTTTACAATTTTTGCTTTGATCGTATCGGTGCACAAAATACGCCCAAGCGGGTTCACAACCCTAGGGCCTTGGATTTAAACGATAGGGGTCATGTCCCAAAGTTTAGTGGTACCAAAATAATTTGGGTACCAAAATAATTTGGGTACCAAAATGATTCTTATGTCACTTACTGTTGTTTTGTTCGTTTTTTTGTTCTTGCTTTGAAAAATTGGTTTTTGAATGTAAATCTTTCCTCTTATTTAGCTAAAATAAGTTATTTGTATGATTTTATAGCTAAAAACTTTTATATATATATCTTATAAAACATTTCGTATCTTATAAAACAATTTCTTAAAGGTCTAAATTGAAAAATTTTCTCAAATCCAGATTTTACACTGACCGTGCATTTTTCTTTCTCGCGGTCGACCGCCACGGTCGACCGTCGAAGTTTCTGAAAGTTGTCACGGTCGACCGCCACGGTCGATCGCCAGAGATTTTTTTTAGCTTCAATTTTATTTCTTATCGAGTTTCGGGTTTTAATTGATAACTGTTTTGAACCCGAATTCATCATCACCGTTGATCTGTTCCCTGAGCTAATCCTAGCCCTTCCTTCATCTCCTCTAAGATTCGACTCCTCAGTTTTCCCCTCATTCGAAATTTTTTCCCTAATCTATCAATTTCTCCCACGATCGCCTGCTTCGTCGACCGCGGCTCTCATTCTCTGTCAATCTTAGTTGGGATCTGCAGGGTAATAATCTCTCCTCTCATCTTTTGATTTCATTTCCTACTCTAGTGATTCTATTCTCAGTCTAGGGTTTTGATTTAGAGTTAATTCATTTTTACTTATTTTGCTCTATTTTCATTTCCAGGGTTTTATATTTCTGTCCAATTTTATTCAAAAACCCTAATAGAACATGCCTCCTAGAAAGAGATCAAAATCTGATGTTGGTTCGTCTTCTTCTGTAGCCTCTCATTATGAGGATTTTTTTTGTTTAAATCCCTAGTTAAGAAATATAGGGAGTTGTGCAAACTGAAAATTCTTCTCACCAGATATATCAAATTTGATCCATTAGCCATGTATGACACTCATACAATTCTTCATAATGTTGGATTGACTAGACTGTTAGATATGGAACATAAAGTTCCTTATTATCCTTTTCTGGTTTATCTGTTTTTAGCCAACTTATCTGTGTCATCCTCTGCTGATGGTCTTCAGACCATTACTATATCTGTTAAAAATGTTATTATTTCTTTTTCTGCCAACGATCTTGTAGGGATTCTTAAAATCCCGACAGGTGATGTTGACCTTATGTCTATTGAACATGATGATCCAACTGTGAACAACCTCTTGTTTAAACCCGGTTGCACTTATCCGATGAACAATAATTCTCTTAATCCCACTGCTAAACTTATTGCTAGAATTATTACTCAAAATCTGATTCCTAAAACCGGTAGTTTCGATCATTTTGCTCCTGACAAGATCAATGTTGTATATGCCATCTTTGCCAAAATAAAAGTAGATTGGGCAAACGTTTTTCTCAAAAACATGGCATCTAAGCATTTCAAATTTCTACCCTTTGGCTCCTTTATCACCCTTATCCTTCAACACTTCGGTGTTGATCTCACTCATGAACCCAAAGTTGAACCCAAGAAGGATTTCTTTGATAAGGTCTCTCTCTCTCGTATGCAACTTTCTGCCTTCTTATCTGATCCCATCGTGCCATCATCTTCTCGATCTAGAGCTTCCACCTCCTCCTCCTCTGATATTTGTGACCGTCTGGATCGTCTTGAGACTCAGTTCTCAAGTGTTCAGAAGCAAGTCTCAACTATTCAGAGGGATGTTAGGGCTATTCTATCCTATCAGCGTCAGTCTCTTGGGATCTCGGATCCCTCTTCCAGTTCTGAGTCTGGTTCTGAGGAGGGTCCTGCTAATGGCTCTAGCCCTGCTTCTGGTGATGATGGTGATGGTGATGGTGATGAGTGATCTAGCTGCTTATTGGAGTTTATTGGACTTTGTGCTTTTGGTGATGTTTATGTTTTGGTGAAACTATTCTTGACACTTATGCTTTTATTTTGAGTTGTAGAACTTGATACTTATGTTTTTATTTTTGAGTTGTAATAACTCTATGATTGTGTGGAACTATATGATTTTGAGAAACTTTTGTGTATGGTTTGTAGTCTTGTGGAACAAACTATGTTTGTGGAAAACTATGTAGTTTCCGATGTTTAAGTAATGTTTTGTGATCTATTGTGTTAGTTTATCTTTTCTATGTACTATGCATGGTCAAAACATTTTTTTTTCATGCTGTGTTTATGGAAAATATGTTGTTAATGATGCGTTCTTTGGTTTCTACATGTTTATGATTGTGTATGATTATTTTTTTTAGCTCCTATATATACTCTTTATATATCTCTTATGCAAATTGACAGGGGGAGTTTTTGGCCATATACTTAATTTTTATCTGTGCTTATATGCAGGGGGAGCGTTGCTCCTATTTTTATTTTTTTTCCTTTTTGATGTTGTCAAAGGGGGAGAATTATATGTTTATCTTTAATGTTTATCTTATGTGGTTTATTGTTGATGAAAGATATGTAATTTTGGTTCATTATGTATGTTGTGACGCCCCTGGGTTCACACAAGGTTGCAGTCCCAGGTAAAACCAAGAATATCAAATCTGCCATTCACCACACCGTGCAATAACATGTTTCATCATCACAATTAACATCTCTCTAGTAGAGTCAATAACAGGTGTAGGTACAAAAGCAAGTAAAAGATAACACAAGTGATAACTGATGAAACGATAACAACCACATAGATATCTCATCATCCAACATACAGAAATACATAATCAATGGCTGAAATAGATAAACTAGAGTTCTTAACAAACCTCAAATACAAAATGTCTGAGTAAAGGAAATAAGGCATACAGCCTTTACAACATCTAGAAAATAGTCCTCAAATGTCAAACAAAACTACAGTGGAGCTCCAAAATAAAACATGGTTAAAATAGACAGCTGAACACTAAAGTGTATCGCCATCAACTTGCGACTCTCCGGGCTCCTGGCTCGTTACCTGAAAGGGGGAGGGACAACGAGCGTCAAAGCGCTAGCGAACAATATTATAACCAACCCCAAGGGAACAGGGCTCGTTGTATAAGAAAATACAGATAATACATAATAGATCTAAAATCATTGATCTTACTAAAGAGGATTTTAGTATTTAGAAATTTACAACACGAGCATAGGTACGTCGAGCGAAATAATCCAAACAAGGAAACCCTCATGTATATACCTTGTATCTCAAATTGTAAATCCCTAAACACCAAACCCGAGGTTC
The DNA here is from genome assembly GCA_022839385.1 of Asparagus kiusianus. NCBI lineage: Eukaryota > Viridiplantae > Streptophyta > Magnoliopsida > Asparagales > Asparagaceae > Asparagus > Asparagus kiusianus. Next base: position 19,554 of record BQKN01045533.1, read on the forward strand.
TAGTACAGGAACAATAATAAAAGAAATACAACTAATCTCAGAGCATAAATACAGTGCCATGTCATAGCCTACATGAGTATCATGTTATCATGTCATAATCTACATAAGTGTCATGTCATAAACTCCTGTGAGAAAGTCATATACAAGGTTAAGAAATATGTCCGGTACAGGAACTAGATACCGTGGTTTCCAAACGTATGGAATAAGTGGCAAATGTCCAATACGAGGACTAAAATGGATTATAGTCCAACACGAGGACTGAAATGGATTATAGTCCAACACAAGGACTGTGCAACAGTGAAAAGTATATGCGGAAGATATACATAATCTAAACTCGCACGCATCTCGGTGTACATGTCTAAACTTGTGTCAAAAGTCAACCCACATGTACAGATAAATCATTAACATGGTGAACTAGTGTCAGGTCATCGAGGCGACCCCGAAAAAGTAACTCAAACAAATCAAGAATCTGTAAAACACCTCATCAGTCGACTGATGTGTCGACTGATGACGTCAGTCGACTCATATGTCGACCGATAAGCTCAGGCAGCACAGCCTCAGCTCACCAGTCGACTGATCGGTCGACTGAGAAATTAAGAAAACAAAATCAGCTCGTCAGTCGACTGATCAGTCGACTGATAGCTGAAAAATTCAGCCCGTCGGTCGACTGATTAGTTGACCGAATGGCTGCAGAAACCTGTTTGTGCAGTGATTATTTGCAATACTATTTATCTAAAATCATCATCATAAATCCCAAGCATAAAGATACTAATTTTAACATATATTTACCAAACTGAAATGAAAGATCTACATGTAAACATTTATCAAAAACCTTAAACACATAAAAACATGTTTGATACGTTTTGAAATCAATAAATCATGAATTAACTCTTGTTAAACGTTTTTAGATCTAGATCTCTTTAATAAAACATTGATGATCTTTTTATAAACTGAGAAGCTCAATACTTCACATCATATACTATAAAGATTTATTCTTTGTACTAAAAATACGTTTTAGGCTCAATAAAAACTCATTAAACTCAATAAATTTGTGTAAAACAAAAGGGACAGAGTTGGGCGAGATGTTACTCGCCTCTGGGGTGATGAACAACTCCTGGATCTGAGAGAGAGAGGTTTCCCTTTGCTGCAATGTGAAGATTTTGACGAAAATCCTCTAAGTTCTCCCCCAAATCACCAAGAACAAAACTAGGGTTTGAGATAGGGGAGAGGGGGCTAGGGTTTTCTCAGATCTAAAGATGAGAGGGGTGATTTCGGGTGAAGGAGAATATATATGAACAGGTAAACCTGACCCAAACCAGAACCAAAACAAAACAGACCCGAAACCTAAAAAACTGGAAATCAGCGGATCAGTCGACTGATCGGTCGACTGATCTGGCAAATTCCAGTTTTTGTGCATGTTTTACTTATTTGCAAAACCATCGCACAAAACTCTACACCCATACTCTCATATCATCTCAAATAACTTGTTTTCATGTACATCAATGACCTCAAGCAATTTATCATAAAAGAATTATTTATTACTAATATTTCACGTATAAACATTATAAAAATTACGGGATACTACAGTGGTCATATGTGGTTTGTTCACATGTAACTACATAATTTATTTCCATCTTTCATCATTCATATGAAATTTCATATCATTAAATAAATTGTTTGCCATCATCAAAAAGGGGGAGATTGTTGGCCCTTTGGTTTTGATGATTATTTGTCAAACAATTTATATCTAATCTATTTTCTAGTCTTTGTGTTTATCTTTACAGGTAATTCAACACTCGACAATTAAGCGTTAAAGATTCAAGTTCATATGTATGGAGTTACCTAGGTACAAGTTTAGTTTTCTTACGTATATTGTATGATTATATCTAAGCTCAATATATATACACTTAACACGTTTTTTGATGTTTTCTACCAAATAAATGATTTTTCATCAAACGTCGTTACAATATCTTTTATCTCATGTTTACAGCTCTTTCATACTCTATTATATACATATAATATATGTGTAGGCGTTAAAAAATGCTGAAGGATATCCAAATACAGCTCAAAAGGAAATCATCCAAAAAGTCAAAAGAACACAAGTATGGGCTGTCTCGCCGTGCGAGACAGTCTTTACTGTCTCGCTGGGCGAGACAGACTTTTA
>BQKN01045534.1:2832-12949 GCA_022839385.1 Asparagus kiusianus
GCTCGGTTTCGGCCGAGTCCCCGGGTGTTGGTTCGTTTCGTCGTTTTGGGTTTTCCGGTGTTTCCGGTTCTGATTCGTTGTTGATTTGGACTTCGATTCGGTTGTGTGGTTGACTTGTTCGGATTCGATTCGTTTTGATCCGATTCCTGATTTGGCAGTAAACCCACTTCTGAGTTCGAGTCCGAAACCGATCTTGATTCGATCGTTATATCACCGAGTTCGCTCTTGTTTAGATGACTCGGTGATTCCCCGAAACGTTGGTTCGATTCAGCGTGCGAGTGGATGCATTCCACTGCTTGGGTGCGATTTATTGGCTTCGTCGCCTCGTTAACCTGCTCCGTTGCGTATGGCTTGGCTTCGGCGTTGGCGGGATAACGGTCGTGCTTGGATACGTCGCCCGATGGTCCGTTTGTCGAATTGACGTCATCGAGCTATATTGTGGGACCTATAGACAATTTTATACGCCTACAGACTCCTCGAACGATACAATTCCCGAATCTCACTTATGCAGGAGGTGTAAACATCATACCCCGTGACCTGGGAAACTTCTTCATACCAGCTGCAGAAATCAGCAACAGTGGAGCAGTCAGGCGGCGAATTGGGTAAAGTGAATTGCGCATGGGTTCCCCCGGCGGAAAAGAAGTACCATGCACGAGCTCCTTCATATAAATTCCCAACTTGAGCCAAGGCCGGGTTGGGATTGCCAACATAAAGCTGGTCATATCCAAATTGCCTAGCGAACCGAGAAGGCACGTAAGGTTCAATAAAGCACTTCTCCCGCAAGCGGAAGACCAGATAACCCAACCTGATCATAAGAAGCCAGTTGAATGTGCCTTCTTCCAAAGAAGACGAGCCCTCAAAAAGCAAGTCCAGGAAGCGGGCATCCTTCACGTCGGCTCCGTCAAAATTAGGAGCACAACAAAGCATCCGGTAATTATCTTTCCGAGATAAGAGTTGTCGAGCCCTGATTATGTAAGAATGAGTCCATGTGGCCGACTCTAATCTCTGTATGAAGGGGATATAAGCATCAGCACTCTCCGATACTCCCGTCATCAAGGAGGGGCAATGCAGCACGAACCAGGCCACCAAGTACGTATACGGCACTGGTATGCGTGGCTGGGGGTTCTTCCCGGCTTTCTTCCTGGCGACCTTAACCGTCGAGGTACCGAGCAGATCGGAGGTCAACATCCTTAGGCCGTTTTGAATGCAGCCGACCATGGTAGTGAGGAGGCTCACGGGTCTCCCATGTGCTAGCAAAACGGCTGGATATACAACCTCAGCCAAGATCGCTTCTATTGGTCTTGACGGTACTACACACCGTTTCAACCAAACCATAAAGAAGCCTGCAAGTAGAGCCATATCAGAAATAGGAATTGTAGCCTGGTGGTGGAAATTTTCAAACTCAACACCAGCCTCAAAATCCTCTTCTACATGCTCTGTTTTGTAGATGGCGTTAGAAGCCTTAATCCGAGCTTTGGCCTCTTTGGGAGAGATGGCTGCAACACGAGACACGGCTACATCTTTCCGGTTTAAATTCTGAAAGAGGTATTCCGCCCACGTGGTATGCATGATGCCTCCCCCACGCACCCCACAGACTTGAGCACAGATGTGGAAGTGGCACATCAACTCCCAGAAAGTAGCATAAATTTCTGGGTGCGCCAACCTCAGTCGGGAAAGCTCTTCGGTAGTGGGAATGAACTCCTCATAGGGTGTTTTTCCAAGTGGCAATCCCGACACTGCTTGCATCTCATGGAGAGCAAAACCTAACTCTCCTGCAGGTGTGAAAAATGTGCAACTGTCCGGGTTATATTTCTCCAACATAGCGAAGAAATTATGGAAGCTCTGCACGACTCCCCGTCGAGTAGCTAACACGGGAATTGTGAGACCCGATTGAGTGAGTGACTCCTTAAGCTCCTTAAGAACAAAGTCAATCATACGGGTCCACCAACCTCCTTCTCCGGAACAAACCCATCCAGGGGATCTGAACGCTTGGGTAGAAAATTCACCCTGAGCCATAAGGAATTGGCGAATAAAGATGTTCGCTGGGCGTGGCATCTCCTGAACCAGCTCCTTTTTCTCAAACAAACCAGGTCTCAATCCCTTGAGCTGCCCTCCGATTTGTGTACGAGCCCGTCGACCAGATCCGAACGACACATTTTCCTTCTCTTTGACTATGTCAAAAGTCAGACCCCGACGGTGGCTTGCATTCAAAAAGTGGGAAAGGGGATACATCCTCTTCATGTTTGGAAGGAAGAAGTAGCGATTGTCAACTTTCCGCAACAGCTTCGAATCTTCTACGTGTACGAAGTGATCATCGATGGATATGCGATCTCCGAATAAGAACGCCGGTTTGGGAAACTGGGTATGACCAGCAGGGGTCTCCATGTCCAAATCAGTAATCAAAACTCTAAGAGTTGAACATCGAGGAGATCTAATCATGTCCGTTCTCTCGGAGTCAGCGAAAGTGCAAAGCGGAACTGTGTTTTGAAGACTGAAAGTTTCATTTGCATCAGGTCCGCCAATATACCCAAAATGATGCTCTTGTGAAAGCGGCACGTTCGGTAAAAGCACTGCACAATCAAAAGCAGATATTAATGAGCTATCGACATAAAGAGGAAACCCAAAGCAAAGGGTTAAAGTCTCATGTCAAATCTCCAACGCGAGGGTCGAGCCCCGCGTCAGAAATCTCCAACGCGAGGGTCGAGCCCCGCGTCAGAATTCTCGTGTTAAAAAAATTGGAACGCGAGGGTCGGACCCAAAGGGGATCCCAATCCCGCGTTTTCATCCAGTTAGAACGAGTCATCTCCCTCGTTATCAAGAACCCATTTAGGGTTTTCAGAAAACTTGCCAAAGCAAGTTCTTTTAGTCGGCACCTACCACGACAGGGAGGTTCTTGCGACGGCGGGGATGACGACGACGTCATAACATGATCAGGAATACCGCCGGCGCCCTCAACCGACGGTGTTTCGGAAGTCGCTCCGGTGACCTTCTTGGAGCTTGAACCCATCCTCCGTGGCGCCATCAGCACAGTGGATCGGAGGAGATGTTTTCGAACGAAGAAGACGAAGTTCGTCGGAGATCTCGCTGAAGTCAAACGAGATTTCTCGTTCTTGGAAATAGCCAAAATTTTGAGAGTCAAGTGACTCTTGACATGACCACTCAGGTCTATTTATAACAGCCGTCAAGCTGTTGAGATGGTACGGGATTCTAGGGAAGAATCCCAATCGTCTTCAAAACGCGAAGCCCACTATCGCGTTCAAATTTCAAAAGGGGCAAAGCCCAAGCCCGCGTCACTAAGGCCTGAACCTCGCGTTCCAAACCTTAAACGCAAAGGTCACCTTAGCGTTATAACTCTTTGATACTTAGCCTCTAAGTTCATGAGTTCTTTTTAACAGAGTGCGTTCAAAACTCTGTATCTCCTCAACCCATCAGGTTAATATTACACCTCAGATGGTCATCATCCTAACAGAGATTGAATTTAGCTATTATCACCACCAATATAACTACAATTCCTCTGTTAAAGTCCACTTATCGATTCTCATTAACAGAACGATAAGTCCTCAAAATCACTCAGATTATTGTCAATTTATTAGCTCTTTCCAACAGGGCAATAAATAACCAGTTTATCAACTCTTCTCAGTGGGATAATAAAAGTACCCAAGATCTTGTTCAAATCCTTAGTATCACAATTCATCACTCCGATGATGAAAATAATACTTAGTGATTTTCCCCAGCAAGACATAAAAGGATTTTATCCCCACAGATGTCACGTTAAAACCACACCTCTGACAAAATCAACTTATCGACTCTCCCCAATAGAGCGATAAGTCCTCAAAATTGTCCCGATCGCAATTTCTTTCCTGTCACGTTAAAACCACACCTCTGACGAAATCAACTTATCGACTCTCCCCAATAGAGCGATAAGTCCTCAAAATTGCCCCGATCGCAATTTCTTTCCTGTCACGTTAAAACCACACCTCTGACAAAATCAACTTATCGACTCTCCCCAATAGAGCGATAAGTCCTCAAAATTGCCCCGATCGCAATTTTTCTCATGTCACGTTAAAACCACACCTCTGACAAATATCAACTTATCGACTTTCCCCAATAGAGCGATAAGTCATCAAAGTTGCTCCGATCGCAACACTTCCAACTTATCGATTCTCACCAATAGAGCGATAAGTCATCAAAGTTGCTCCGATTGCAACACTTCCAACTTATCGATTCTCACCAATAGAGCGATAAGTCATCAAAGTTGCTCCGATCGCAACACTTCTAACTTATCAATTCTCATCAATAGAACGATAAGTCATCAAAGTTGCTCCGATCGCAACACTTCTAACTTATCGATTCTCATCAATAGAACGATAAGTCCTCAAAGTTGCTCCGATCGCAACACTATCAACTTATTGACTCTCTTCAATAGAGCGATGAACCCTCAAAATTGCCCTGATCGCAATATTCCCCTTATCAAGTCAGAACTATGTTTCTGGCACTCATGGACTTCTTTCAGTGTTTAATACCAAAATAACACAGGAGTGATCCTGTTTTGCAACTCGATTCTGGGAGAATAATCAAGCATTTATCCCCAGCAATTAAAAATTTTCTAGAGTTATTTTATAATAGAAAATTTCTGAGTATTCTTTGTAATTTGTTGTTTGAAGTCAAAACATGATAAATGCAAAGAGCACTAAAAGATCAGTATCACTTTTTATTCAAACGCCAAAAGGAAGTGATACAAGACAAACGTGTTCTCATCAGAAGAACATTACAAAAAAAAAAAGAAAACCAAGTTCACTCATGCATCAAATCAAAAGCTGCAAGTTGAGTCTTGAGCTCGGCCAATTCTTTCTCGTGATCAGCCCGCACCATAGCTTCAGCCTTGACCCGGAGTTCATCCGCACTCGGTGTGATGATGGCCGCCATTTTGTTCCTTGCCTGTTCTAGGGCTTGGGCCTGCGAATGATACTCCAAAGCATTGTTTTCATTCTGGGTGCTGAGGATATTGACGACACCTTCTTCGCGAGAGACTTCAGCCTTTAAGCGCAAGACTTCGGCCTCAGCTTCGACAAGTCTATCACGAAGCGAGTTCAGAGAAGTAGTCGAGCGTTCTAGTTCCTCTCGCTTTTGAATGTTACGCTCACGAAGCTCCGCGACTTGGCGCTCCTTCTCAGTTAAGTCCCGCTCCAGCGATTCCCGTTGTATCACTTCGACAATTTGAAGATTAGCCAGAGTTGATACGATTTGTGGCTGGAGGTCGCTATGACTCATGGTCTCCAAACGTTGTAATTTCTCCTCCAAACGGAGGATGACTTCTGAGCAGCGCTCGAACCATTGAGGTTCGCCTACACACTTGACCCCGTTCAAGCCCACTTCCAGAAGAGGTCGAAAGGAATTCAAAGTCCCTTGACCATTCATCAAGGACTTAACCACCATCTTCGCAAGAGTGTTTAGATACACCAAAGATACCTGAAGGAACTCAGGTGCATTAGCAAGCCTGACGATCGCATCTGAAGATACTCCTTCAGCAGCTGAGGTTGGTGCGTTAAGACGATGGCTGGTAGGCGATCCCGGTGCCGAAGCTGCAGAAGCAATCGAAATATTCAATTGTGAAGGGCTTGAGGTCAAGGCCATCAATGCCTTCGCTTGAGATGAGCTGGGCCCAGCCTCTGTTGGAGTGAGCGAGATTTTCATCACCGCTTTAGGTGAAGTGACCACCACAGAAGAGTCATGTAGGGTTTGCTCCGGCAAAGGAGCCGATACCTGCACGACCGGCTGTTCCAGAGGAGAAGTCGTAGCGGTGGTTTCAGGTAACGCCACAGACGAAACAGGGGTCTCGGGCAATGCTGTAGGCAAAGCAGTTGCCGCAGGGGAGCCAGGTGTATGCTGCTCTCTTGCAGGAGCCGATGCCGGCACAGGATCTTGCTCTAGAGAAGCCGCCGAAGTAGTCCCAGGGGTTGGCGAACCTGCACGAAAAAACGGTCGGAATGCGGAAAAAGCGTGCGGGATAAGTCGAAACAAACTAAGCTTACCGGTGAGGTAAAAAGGCGTATAACCAGATGCCTTATCAGACTGAGCCTTGGGAGCGTCATAAAAAATGGTTACATCATCCATTGAATCATGCTCCTCGTCTTCTACATCATCACCTGGCACGTTGCCAACTTCAGCACCCTCATCATCTTTTTCTTCGTCAGCTTCACCCCCGATCGAGGAGCCTTCATAATCGACTCGTTCCTCATCATCTTGAGCAGCTGAAGATCCAGGAAGACTTGTGCCAACAGCTGGTTTATTCATAAGTCCTGTTGTAGGACTAAGAATTAAGTCACCGGCTTGCGACACTAAGGCAGAAGGGGAAGGAGATGGATTCTCTTCGATTTCCCTCTGCTCCAAGATTGGAGACTCAGGGAGGTCCATCACTGGGGCGGATTCTGCATCTGCAGCCATTAATTCATCCTCTTCATCCTCAGGAGGATGATAAGAAGATGCACCGCCTGAAAGGGCTGGCCCCTGAGAATGAAGCCTAGTTCTTCTTGGTAGGCCCACCACAGACGATTCCTGTGGCCCTTCATCTACAGCAGCCCGGATGGCTTCAGCCATTAACTTGGGTTTTTGTTGGCCTCTGGGAGGAGAATCAACCCGTAGTTTCCGGTGAATCTGTTTATCATACTTGCCAGTTTCATCTGCAGAAAGTTTTCTTTTCCCCGATGCTCTCGTAGTGGGAGGCTCAACCACATGTTGTTCCTCCCTGGGAGCAGGTTCGGCCGTTTGCTCCTCTTCTTGTTCAGCAGGCTGGTTCTCAACGGCTAGGAATTCATCAATCCCTCTTAAACGGGATGTCTTTGACCCCCTCCTTGAAGAATACATGTGCCTAATATCTTTCAGGCATGATGAATTTATGTTGTAATTGGGAATCTGAGACGCTGCGTGATACCAATTACAGAAGCTTATGGAGGTGTAGGAGTTGGCAGTTTTGTGAGGAAGCCTGAAAACGGCCTTGGTACAACCTACTACAGAGTAATACCAAGCCCTGGCTCCTTCATATAGATTGCCCACAACTGATAGCTGAGGGCGAGGGTTCCCGACGTACACTTGGTCGTACCCAAATTGCCGAGCAAATCTATAGGGTTGGTAGGGCTCGATGAAGCAATTGACGCCTTGCCGGAAGACTAAGTAGCCTGGCCTAATAGAGAGAAGCCAATGAAAAACACCTCCGTTTAGCTGAGTGAATCCGTTGGGGCCTGCTACGTCTTGATATTCCGCACCATAGATACCACCCTCAAAATCAGGGAAACATCGGTAGATATGGAAGTTGGTATCTCGCGCCAAGATTTGGCGAATCCTAACCATGTATCCCCCTTCCCATTTCGCAGACTCTAATCTCTGCACGAATGGGATGAATGAATCTCCTGGGGCAGAGGCTGCACTCATCAACGAAGGGCAGTGTAACACGTACCAAGCCATTAAATAAGTATATGGCATTGGCACTCTAGGATTGGGAGTCTTGAAAGCCTGGCGACCCTCGGACTCCACCTCTGTGGTTTCAACGAAGTCCGAAGTCAGCTCCCGCAATCCGAATTGTAGACAACCCACCATAGCACTAAGGAGGCTCACAGGCCTCCCATGGGCTAGAAGGACAGCGGGGTAGATCACCTCAACAGCGAGAGCATCGATCGGCCTGGTCGGGACGACGCACCGCTTGAGCCACAGCATCAAATACCCAGCTAGAAGCGCCGTATCGGAGATAGGAAACAGAGCTTGGTAATGGAAACTCTCGAACTCCGTATGGGCAGGGAAAACATCTTCCTTGGCCTCATTGGTGTAGTGGGAGGTAGCATCGTCAATCCTAGTCTGAACCTCCTCTAAAGTGCTTGCAGGCAATCGGGTCACTAAACCTCCCTTATTGCCCAAGTTCTGGAATAGGTACTCCGCCCAAGACACCTGTTTAATGCCGCTCCCGCGGGCCCCCGTCAGCTGCATGCAGATGTGGAAGTGACACATTACTTCCCATAAGGTGGCATAAATTTCAGGGCTAGCCTTCTTTAAAAGTTGGAGTTCCGCCGACCCCGGAACAAATTCTTCATACGGCAAATCTCCAAGAAGAAGACCCGAGACTTCGTGCATTTCGTGAAGAGCGAAGCCTAACTCCCCCACAGGAGTGAAGAAAGTGCAAGTATCGGGGTTATACTTCTCCAGTATAGAGAAGAAGTGAAAGTGGCTCTGGACAATTCCAAACTTGGTGGCCCGCACAGGTACTTTCAAACCAGCCTGGGAGAGGGGCGCATCCAATTCGTCCAAAACGAACTTGGTCATCCGAGTCCACCACCCTGTTACTGGAGAATGAACCCAGCCAGGAGTTCTGAATCCTTGTGCGGGAAACTCCCCTTTCTTCTCCACAAATCTCCTAACAAAAGTCCTCGCGGGACTAGCCACCTCGCCAAGGGGATATTCCTTAGCGAATAAACCTGGTCGTAAAGCAGTCACCTGTCGACCATAACCTGCCGAACGGACCCCGTGGAAGGTCAAATTTCCAAGAGCAACCCCATCTTGATCCTTAACCAAGGGCCAATCCATGTGCCTCGGGACGGACGCACACTGGAAATAAGATATGGGGAACATTCTCTCCATATTGGGTAAGAAAAGGTTGCGGTCTCCAACTTTCCGCAGCCACTTGTAGTTTCCGTCATAAGCGGTGTCAGCGTCAAAGTCAACAAAGTCCCCGAAGAGGTATTCAGGTTTGACTATTGGCTTACGGTTTGTGTGTTCAAACTTAACATCCGTAACCAATGTCCTAAGAGTTTCGGGAGAAGCTTTCGTGACTAACTCCGCGCGACTCTTATCCTTAATTTTGAAGACTGGGAGTTCTTGGCGCGAGTTGAATGTCATATTCATGTCCACGCCACCTTCATGTCCGAAATGGTGGCGAAAAAAAAGTGGTTCGCTGGTATGACGCACTGCAAAACGAAGAAAAAAATCAGCTAAGTCAAAAGCAAAGCTCAGACGCGAAGGTCGAAACCCGCGTCAACTAAGTCAGACGCGAAGGTCGAAACCCGCGTCAACTACGTCAGAAAAGTCAGACGCGAAGGTCGAAACCCGCGTCAACTACGTCAGAAAAGTCAGACGCGAAGGTCGAACCTCGCGTCGGAAAAGTCAGACGCGAAGGTCGAACCTCGCGTCAGAAAAGTCAGACGCGAAGGTCGACACCCGCGTCAACTAAGGTCAAATTCGAAGATCGAACCTCGCGTCAGAAAAATCAGACGCGAAGGTCGAACCTCGCGTCAGAAATACCAAACGACGGAGTCCAGCCCCGCGTTATCTGAAACGAGTTTCCTCGTTGGATCCAAAGATCAAAACTTGCCGAAACAAGTTCAACGACCACGAAGGCCATACTTACCACCGATCAAAGGGAGGTGAGGCGGCATGTTCGCCTGAGCGGCACCACCGCCGGCCGGCGCTGATGATGCCGACTCTCGAGCCACGGCGGCGTCAGATCGGGAAGAACGAGGAGTATCTTTCTTGGGTGCCATGAGATCTCGTCGGAGGAGATGAACAGTTCTTCGCCGGAGGAGAGAACGAAGATTTTCGTTGGAATTTTAAAGAGAGTCGAATGACTCTGATTTGACCTAAAGCGGTCTATTTATAGACAGCTGGACAGGCTGTCAAATCCTAACGAACGGGATTTGAGATCAGAATCCCGCCCGAACCGACCCTCGCGTTCGGGTCGGTTGAAATTCCCAGACGCTGGGCTCACCCACGCGTTCCAATTCTCAAATGCATAATTTGTTTATGCATTAGATTATTATGATGGCAGCTCTTCAACTACCAAGGGTATGACACGGCCCCAGGTAAATAAGAGCTAGCAGCAATCATCAAGGCGACCAAGGCCGAGAAGAAATTGGTGACTCCGCGGGGGAGTCTATCGAGAGACACAAACAGATTACAGTCAACAACATTGAAATCATCTTGCTCGATCAGACGAAGTGAGCAATCAATTCACAAGACTTTGGGATCCAAAGTATTCCGAAAATTCGTCCCAGTCAACCGCGAACTTTCGAAAACTTTGGAGGGGGTTCTGTAGGCTGTCTAAAAATCACAGTGGATAGCTGATTAAAACAAACCC
>BQKN01045538.1:0-10448 GCA_022839385.1 Asparagus kiusianus
TCCTCTGGTTCGTTGAGCCCCAAAGTCAGGCGCAACACCCAGAAAGCCTCTACAGAGATCCAGCTCGCTGCAGAGAAGCCGAAGAAAGTCCTCTCCTTCGGCCAAAGCCTCAAACTCGCTCTGCAGGTTGAAGATCCTATACCCACGTCAAAATGTGTAGTGGGTAGCAAAAGGCCTCTGGTGCAGGAAGATTTAACCATTGTCAACGATGACGCGGCTAAGATCCTGAAGCAAGCCAAGAAGAACGCAGCTCGAAGACGGAGGAGATCCATCCAACGAGCACATCTTCGAGAAAACCGATCCGCGGTTCAAGGCAAAGGTTGCGTTTCCAAAACCTCGCCGAAAGATTGCGTTCCTCTGCCAGAACGCATGCTTCGCGGCAATGAGCCCAATTACGAGCCGCGAGTAATACAACTTAAACGCGACCCTCAGTGGTGCGTCGTACCTCCAAAACACAGTACTGATAAGAACGCACCTGATGAGTGCGTTCAGATAAAACAAGACCCCAAGAGGTCTGTTTCTAAACGCAGGTTCAAGCTTGATGTTCCCAAACCACAACGCTCTTGCGTTTCAACTCCCGGACGCAATGTGATCCGAGAGGGACAACATGGGTTGAAGATTCATGTGCAGCAAGAACCAGCCTCGTCCAGTCAAGGACAGGGGGTTGCGTTCCCAATAGATAATTCTCAAATTTCCGATTTGCGAGAATTACTTTCTAGAGGGAAACCAACACAACAACCAGCTCACTCATGTCATTGTGAGAAGATCATTTCAACAGTCCTTTCCGGATGCCAATGTTGTATACCTGAGCCTCGCAAGTCTGTATTCGATAGGCTGTCCAACGTCGCAAGACCCACCAAAAGACGACGTCATCAAAAGAAGAAAGTTTCTGAAACCGAATACCCTCAGGTCACCATCAACATGACCGGTAGGGGGAAAGCCCGGCATCCTAGTCCTGACGAATCTGAAAGAAGCCATTCCCCGACTGTTCGAGAAATCTGCGACGAATTTGAAGGAGTGTATCGACATACCCGGACACGGACGGGAGCAATCCGCCCGATCGACTACCAGAAGTTGGCCAAAGGAATTACTTCTGATGATGAACACTCAGCGATCGTTGAATCCCAATCCTCGAGTTCTGTTGGAATGCGAGAAGTCTCCGCTTACATGACTAACAACCCCGAAGATTTAGCTAAAATAGTTAATGAACACCATATTATGCTTCATGCACAGCAAGAGACGCTTCTCCAATTGAAGGACATGTTGGCCCAGCTCCTCGCCGAAAAAGGCCAAAAACCCGAATCTTCTCGGAAGACAACTTCGAAAGGAAAACAGAAAGTGCTGGAGCACGAGACTCACAATTTGGAGTCTTCTTCCGAAAATGAGAAAGAAACGGAGAGAGAATCGAATCTCCAATCAAACAAAGTAGATGAGCTAGAAGCCCGCCTTAACGCAATGGTCAACAGAAGCGAGCTTCGCGAAGAAGGAGTGATACGGCCTTATCCTGCAGAGTGGGATACAGCTCCATATCCACCAAAGTTCAAGGCCCCAACCTTGCAACCATTTGACGGCACCGGATCACCGAATCAGCACATCTACTATTTTAAGTCCCAGACTGGAGATGTGGTGGCCAACGATGCCATCTTGACTCGACTATTCATCGGTACCCTCAAGGGTGTAGCCTTCGAATGGTTTATGAAGTTGCCTGCCGGTTCTATTCAGAAATGGATAGACTTGGAAAGGCTTTTCTTAGCGAGATTCTTCGAAGATGACACGGAGGTCTCCGTTCCGACTCTTCTCGCCACCAAACAGAGAAAAGGAGAGTCCATCAAAGCCTATGTAGAGAGGTTCCGCAGTATGGCATTGCGATGCCCATCAGGTATGACTCAGTCAACCCTAGTTGAAACTTGCAGGCACAATCTGCAGACTCAGCTCCTTGCCCAGATGGGGGTAGCAGAATGTCGTTCCTGGAGACAACTGGTGTCGCAAGGGGAACAAGCCGAAGAGATTGTTGCTCGAATTAAAGCTGAAGAAGAACCACAACCCAAACCGCAGCAACAACGTAATCAGAACAATGCCCAGCGATCTAAGGGGAAAGAGACTTTAGCAGCTGATTACACGCAAGTGCCACCGCCCACTAAGCAAGGCAAGACCCCGAATCAACAAAGGGCGCCCAAGCAGTATTCATTCAAGGAAGAGCACGTGGACACCCTGTTTCAGCTCCTTCGAAAGAACAACAAATTGCAACTCCCTGAAATCAGGAAGCCAGACGAAGCAGGGAAGGTAGACGACCCCAACTACTGTCGCTATCATAGGTTCTTGGGACATCCTACCAGGAAATGTTATGTGTTCAAGGACATCTTGCAAAATCTGGTAAACGCAAATGTACTCACCTTGAAGCCCGAACAAAAGACTGTATCTACCAACATGATAGCAGTCCAGTTTGGCGACTTCCCTCCAGTGACAACCGCGAATGGTGTAGTCCCCATCCCCAAAGGGGAAATGCACTTGAAGAATACTGACATGCATAATCAGAAAGGCAGGGGGTTGATACCTCTCTCTACCCCAAAAGGAGAGATCATGTGGGTCCATCCCGATTTGATTAAAGATCAGCAGTGGACGAATACCTCGTCCAAGAAGAAAGGAAACAAGGCTAAATCATCCCACATGATTAGCCCTTCCATGACTGAGAATGATGATCATCTCAAACCTCTCACTGACTCAGAGGAAGAGAGAATTGTCCTGGCAGCATACCCAGGAGATAACGCTGGCACTCGGTCAGGAAAGACTTATTTGAGGGATTACACCCAGAATCCTCAAGAAACTGAAGAACAGCTACGGGACGCTGGGGGTTCTGCACCAAAGAAGCCCATGGATAAAGGAAAGCAGAAAGAGCTTCGTTTCAATAGAAATCTTCACCAGGAGCGTGGAGAGTCAAGCGAGCCTTTCCAATTCAATGTCATGGCACAACTGGCCAACATACCCGCCAGGATTACTTTGTATGAGCTATTGAGGTTGTCTAAAACCACCAAGGAAGCTCTGATTGAAGCTTTGAAGAACACGGAGAGTTTCATCACTCAAGTTACTCCGATACCTGAAGCGTCCGAAGATCAGTCGTGTCTGCAATGTCTGCAAGCGACAAAAAGTCTGCCATGCATATCTTTTACTCAGGAAGATATGCAGGTCCAGCACAAGCACGATAGACCCCTGTATTATACAGGGTACATCGGATCATCAGAGATCAGCCGCGTTCAAGTTGACCCAGGCTCAGCACTCAGTATCATGCCATACAGAGTCATGCAAGTCATAGGGATTCCCATGCATCGGCTGAACGCTACTCAAACTACCATTTTCGGGTTCAATGCTAATAGTACCCGGCCTCTGGGAAAGCTCAAGCTTAGATGTCAAATTGGAGACCTCAAGTCAGAAGTAACTTGTTATATCATCGATGCAGACACGTCTTATAATCTCTTACTAGGACGCCCATGGATACATGCTAACCGCATTGTCCCATCTACTCTACATCAAGTTATGAAGTATGTCAACGATGAAGACAAAGTTCGAACCCTGATTGCGGAAAAATACCCTTTCAGAGGAGTAGAAAATTTCCACACAGATTCGGTCTTCTATTCGGAATCGCAAGAGAAAGAAGATGTTGACAGCGGCAACGAAGCGGACGTCGAGCCAGATCCCGAGGGAGATTGTCCATGGGAATTGAACTTTGATGTAATGAGTGCAGCTGAGAATGATAATAATGTACCGAGTGAGGGCGAGTGGTGCATCAATGAAAATTTCATTTTGGCGTACTTGTCTGATGATTCTTTTAAAGTTGAACAAACAGGTACCAATCCATGGCGCGTGCTTTGTGCGGAAACATCTCTCACATTGCCAGTTAAGCCATCTTTCGCTTCAGACGAAGAAGTCGAAAATGCACAAAAGGCTTTCTTCAAAGTTCCGCCTAGAAGGAAAAGACAGAAGCCGATTCATTTCGGTAAAGTTAAACCCGAACCACTCAAACGGGGAAGTTCTGAAGAGGATGATGGAGTGCCTCAATTCCATTATCACGAACCTAACTCCGTCCAACTAATGAAACAAATGGGGTACAACTTTAACGAAAAACAAGGTTTAAACTTTGGGAAAGGAAGACGAACACCAATTCGAATGTCTCTCACTCCCGAAGGAAAACCGCCAGATTATTATCAAAAGACCAGAAGAGGCTTGGGCTACGTCACAACGCCTCCTGCCTCAGAAGATGAAATCAGTAATTACCTGCGGCAGAATCATTCATCTGGAACATCCTCCTGTGAATCTGATGTCAGCGTCGGACCTTTCTTCAAAGGCTTGACTGTGAACATGGTGTCGACTAGTCACCCAGGTGAAGACGCAGGAGGAGATGAAGAATTAATCGAGTCGGCCGACGACCCTTGGATCAAACGTCTTAACATTTTGTGGGATATGCATTTTGAACAACGCGAACCGCCCACCGAAGATAAAGTAATCCAGGTCAACATGGGGGATGAATCTGACCCTAAGCCTATCTTTATAGCGGAAAATTTATCATCATCCGAAAAAGAGGACCTTATATCTCTTATCCGAGAATATATAGATGTCTTCGCCTGGAATTATGAGGATATGCCGGGTCTCGACCCGAAAGTGGCCACGCATCGTCTTAACATTGATCCGGATGCCAAACCCGTTAAACAACAACAACGTCGGTTTCGTCCCGAGATCATGGAAGCAATTGAGTCCGAAGTGAAGAAGCTTATAGACTCGGGTTTTGTCAGGGAGGAACAACACCCGGACTGGGTGGCCAACATTGTTCCAGTTCCCAAGAAAAACGGTAAGGTCCGGATATGCATTGACTTTCGCGACCTTAATGCAGCTTGTCCGAAGGACGAATTCCCGCTTCCTATCACAGATGTTATGATCGATAACACCTGCGGATATGAAAGAATGTCTTTTATGGATGGATTCTCCGGGTACAATCAGATCAAGATGCACCCGGACGACGAGAAGCATACTGCATTCAGAACACCGCTGGGAGTGTATTGCTACACGGTAATGCCCTTCGGCCTGAAAAATGCAGGGGCAACGTATCAACGGGCAATGAACACCGTCTTCCATGAATATCTGCGAAAGAAGATCGAGTGCTACGTTGACGACATAGCAGTGAAAAGCCAACATAAAGGTGATCATCTTGCAGACTTGAGGACGATGTTCGAAATTATGCGGACACATCAGCTGAAGATGAACCCTACAAAATCATTTCTTGGGGTATCAAGTGGAAAATTCCTGGGATTTATCGTCACATCCAAGGGAATCTCTCTTGATCCAGAGAAAGTACGTGCCATACAAGACATGCCACCTCCGAAGAATCTCAAAGAGCTCAGAGGTTTGCAAGGTAGACTAGCCTACATCCGGAGATTCATATCCAATCTTTCTGGGCGTTGTCAGCCCTTCTCTAAGCTCATGAAGAAAGGGATATCCTTTGTTTGGGATGCTGAGTGTCAAAGAGCATTCGAGGAGATTAAGAGATATCTCACTCAACCGCCAGTTCTTGTAGCTCCAATATCAGGCAAGCCATTCCTGCTATATGTGAGAGCCATGGAACACTCTCTAGGAGCCTTGTTAGCCCAGAACAATGATCAAGGTCAAGAGCAAGCCATCTATTACTTAAGCAGGACCATGATGGGAGCCGAACACCGGTACAATCCAGTTGAAAAAGAATGTCTCGCTTTGGTATTCGCGATTCAAAAGATGCGACATTATCTTGTTGGACAGACAATTCACGTCATCTCCAAGGTGAATCCCTTGAGAGTTCTAATGACTAAGCCATCATCTTTAAACTGCCGACTAGCAAAATGGGCCATTCTCTTATCGCAATACGACATGCAATTCATGCCCCAAAAAGCGGTCAAAGGTCAAGCGTTGGCAGACTTTTTAGCTGATCACCCGGTGATAGGGACATCCAAAATTGTATGAAGGGTTACCTGACGAGGTTGCAGAAGCTTGTACCACTCAAGAATCTACGCAAGTGTGGAAATTATTCTTCGACGGCGCATCTAGAGCAAATCCTCATGGAGCAATTACCGCGGGAGTAGGGGTGGTATTCGTCTCCCCAAGTGGTCACGTGATCCCCAGAGGATTTTCCCTAATCGAGCCTTGCACCAACAATGTGGCGGAATATAATGCTCTGTTGCTAGGAATGCAATTGGCCGAGGAACTTAACATTCGATATCTTGAGGCTTACGGTGACTCTCAGCTCATCGTAAATCAAGTTCGAGGGGAGTACGAAGTGCGTCATGAGGACTTAATCCCGTATTACTTCGCAGTGCTGAAGCAAGCTAAGAAATTTAAAGGATTCTTTATTGACTACATTCCACGAGCTCAGAACACTTACGCGGACGCTTTAGCCTCACTGGCGACTTCTTTGGCATTGCCGCCAGGGGCTGAAACAACAGTCCCAGTCATAGGGCGTGAATTATACTGCTCTAAAATTCCTAAAGAGGAAAATTCAGATAAGGCAACGACAGAAGAAGTCTGTGCGACCTCAATAGAATTAGAAGCCAGGGATTGGCGATTTCCATATATCGACTATGCCATATATGGAATTTTACCTGAGGATCCCAAGGAAGCGGCCACTATCAAGCGAAAGGCCATCCAATTCTATTATGATGCAATTTCTCAAACCCTGTACCGTAAATCGCATGACGGAGTTTTGCTTAGGTGCCTTTCTCGAAAAGAAGCAAAAGAGGCCTTAAAGGAAGCTCATGAAGGAATGTGCGGAGCTCATCAGCCAGGAGCCAAATTGGGCGATCGTCTCCGAAGAATCGGGTATTACTGGCCGAAAATGTTTTCAGATGCGGCAGACCACGCTAAACGTTGTCATGAATGCCAGATTCATGGTGATTTTATCCACCAAGCACCGGGAAATTTACACCCTACATCTGCATCCTGGCCATTTGAGGCATGGGGTATGGATATCGTCGGTCCGATTTCTCCTCCAACTTCTAAGGGACATCGGTTTATTTTGGCCGTGACCGATTATTTCTCTAAATGGGCGGAAGCAATCCCGCTAAAAGAGGTCAAGACTTCAAATGTGATTAAGTTCATCAAACATCATGTCGTCTACCGTTTTGGAGTTCCGAGACGAATAGTGCACGACAACGGGACATAATTTGTCAGCTTCGGATTCCAGAGATTTTGTGATAAATTCAGGATCCAAAGTGTCGCATCTACGGCATATTATCCGCCAGCGAATGGTCTTGCGGAAGCCTTCAACAAAACCATCGTGAAGCTTCTTAAGAAATTCGTTTCTAAAAGCCGACGTGATTGGGACGAAAGACTCGGTGAGTGCCTGTGGGCATACCGAACAACAGTAAGGACTTCTACCAGAGCTACGCCGTTCTCTTTGGTATACGGCTGTGAAGCAGTACTACCACTGGAGATTCAGATTCCTTCTCTGAGAGTCGCGATTACAACAGGACTTACAGATGAAGAAAAACATCAGCGACGCTTGCAAGAACTTGAAGCCCTAGACGACAAGCGACTTCAGGCTCAGCAACAGATTGAATTATATCAAGCCCGTATTTCTAAGGCTTACAACAAAAAGGTTAAAGAACGGGTCTTCAGGAAAGGCGATCTAGTTTTGGCTAATCGACGACCTATGGTGATGACTCACAAAACCAAAGGGAAATTCAATCCCAAATGGGAGGGACCTTTTGTGATAGAGACAGTCTACTCCAACGGAGCCTACCGTCTCATTAATAAGAAAGGCGATAGACTTATGATGCCAATTAATGGGAAATTCCTTAAGAAGTATTACCCTTAATCTGCAAGGCTCTTAAGTCTAACTGGGGGTTGATTATTAATAAATTGTTCTCCTACTTTGTATGCCGTCAAGTTAACATTACACCTCTGACGATTTAAAGATCATTATAATAAAGGAATTTTCTAATTTTTTCCAGATAGCTATCAGCATAGTCTGTTTGGTGAAAAAGTCCTAATTTTTACTGCGTTCAACTCCCCTGAACGCAAGTCCTACAGCTGCGTTCAGAACAAGTCTACAGCTGCGTTTCAAATACAGCTGCGTTCAGAATAAGTCTACAGCTGCGTTTCAAATACAGCTGCGTTCAGAACAAGTCTATGACTGCGTTTCAAATATCACTGCGTTCAGAACAAGTCTACGGCTGCGTTTCAAATACCGTTGCAGCTGTGTTCAGCCCACTTGAACGCAAGTCTTATGGCTGCGTTCAGAACAAGTCTACAACTGCGTTCTTACCAACGAACGCACAACATGATAATTTCAACTTCCAGAAAATGCTCTACAAGCTGGAAGGCATCAAGTCTATCATCAAGACTAAACAACTACAACCCAAGTCCTGAAGTTGCCTGGTGAGATGCAAATAGGCTTGCGTTCAAGTCATTCAAGCGCAAGGAAATAATTCTCAAAAGATTTCAACATCACAATGCAGACTATAACATCTCAGACAAACACAGAAGATGTAAGGAAAAGCCAACAGTTCATATCACGCAGATAACAAGTGTTTGAAGAAATAACCTAGAGTTATTACAAAATCAAAACACAAGAAGATAAAGATGGCTGGGGTTTAAAGTAAAGAGAAGCTCATAAGATGAGCTTCTGTATCCGATATGGATTTTTTGTGCTTCGCCAGCACCTCTTCTCTAACTTTCTTCTCGAATTCAGCATCAGAGACTGCAGCAGCAGCAGAGGCCTCCTGTTTGAGCACCTCAAGAGCTTCCTTCTCAGTCTGAACCTCTGAGGCTAAGGTAGCGTCCCCAAGGATGAACTCTTCCTGAGTTATATCCCCTGCATTCAGCTTGATCCTGGCTTGGCGGCGCTGTTTCTGCAAGTCCCTAATACAAGCCTTCTTCTCTGAGATGTTCAAAGCTCGGACCCTATCAATAATTGCCGCTTCCAACCTAGCTCCTGTGGTGGCATCTCGAACTTTATATTCCAAGTCGGTATGCTGCAATTCCTCCAAATAACGAGCAGCCCCCGAGTATCGGCGTATCGTCTCGCCAAAACGCTTAGCGTAAATAGGGTTGACCTCCGCAAGAGCATTTAAGCCTTCTATGATAGGCGCATGAAACTCAACGAAAGAGCTCCACCCGTGCATCACGGTGCAGAAGGCCTGCCTTACCATATTTTCCAGACGCCTAGAGAGGAAAAGAACGCTATTAGGCGACAGACGAACAGCGTCATCACTCACTCGCTCGAAGTTCTCACGTGGGAAGATTACGGAGATGGGTGGAATGAGAGGAGCGTCTTCCTGGGGCATTCTTTCCTCCTCATCATCAGAGATAATAATAGGCTCAGCAGCACGAGCCCCACCTGTCAATAAAGCCAGCATAAATTCAGTAAGTCCCCAAATAACTGAATTTAAAAAACAGGAGGCTAAACCTGCGCCCGAATCTCAGAACGCGGCAGTTTAGACCTGCGTCCTAATCAAGCTGGACGCAAAGAATCTAGACTTGCGTTGGATTTCTTCTTATCATCAAACACAAAAAGTTCTGTTGCACGTTCAAGGTCAAAACAATTCTTATCACAAACACAGGAACTCCCCCGTGTTATCCACAATGAGAGTTCTGTTCTTCTTCACAACGATGGACACAAGAAATTCTTTCAAGATCCAAAATCAAGAAGATGAACAGTTTTCATCAAGAAACATACAAGTTCTTAGCAAAGGTCGAAGAGACGAACCTTGTTCGTCATCATCAACCAGAATCCAGTCAAGGAATTTTAAGAACACTTATCAAAAAAGAATGCTTAAACGAAGAGGAAAACGAGGGTTACCTCGATGATCAGACGCTGGAGGCGTCGACGGCGGTCCAGAGGAGAACCTAGAAGCGCCCTTCGACGGCGGGAGAATGTCCGCCATCTGCTCGTGAGATCTCTTGGGAGCCATGGCCAGAGGACGAAATCAAGTCTCGGAGGAATTAACGAGAAAAAAAAAACTCGTTTCTGAGTTCAAGGAGGGAGTTTGAACGTTATGGCCTTTGATGTGACCAATCAGCCCTATTTATAAAATTTTTAATGAGAGGGCAGAGTTCCAAGACTCCCGCCTCAATATGGCCTTCTCGTCATCATTATAGCCGCTTGGGCTTCTGACAAGACGCAGGACAAGACCCCGCGTTCAAAAACAAACCAAACCCGAACGCAGCAGTTTGGAGTTGTGTTCAACCCGAACGCAGCAGTTTGGGGTTGCGTTCTTCCAAAAATACGCCATCCTATCTAAGGATATGAACGCAGGGGGTACCCCCAGTTCTAGAATTTGAATTCTTAGAAAATGTGCTACTAAAGTTTAAAACTCTTGCACATTTTTGACTAAATCTTTTTAATATCAATCTTAAATCCATCAAGGAGTTTAAACTCCATCTTCTTCAAAGTTGCTCCGATCGCAACACTTCTAACTTATCGACTCTCA
>BQKN01045541.1:0-23283 GCA_022839385.1 Asparagus kiusianus
AAAGTCGCAGAGTGTAAAAGTGAGGGTGCGGTAACAATTGAGAGCGGCGGCTGCAGCAAAGAAAAAGAGGAAAAACCTAGGGTTTTGTGAAGAGAGAAAAAGTATTTGGAGGCTGACCTTTTCTTGTGAAGAAAAGCAAGGAGCCTATTTGAGGGTTTAGATTGTGAGAGTTATAAACCCATTTGTATTCTTTTTCTCTATAATAGTATATCCCCCCTCCTTGCCCCATGGATGTAGGCAGTTTGCCGAACCACGTAAAATTGGTTGTTTGAGTTTGTGGCCATTGTAATAGTTTTTAGGATCCCTCGACGCGCAGTCCTAGAGTTGACGAGAGGAAGAGCAAATATCCTACTTTGATGGGATATTAGACTTCAGATTCTTATTCCCATTGAGAAACAAGAATTCTTATCGATCTTTCTTTCTTATTGTGCACCAGAAACTCTATTGAAATTTTCGCTACGCACAACAAGTGGTATCAGAGACCAAGTTCCAGATCTAGGATTTTGTCTTGGTTGGAAGAGTAGATCAATTTGGTGGCTCGTCTAAGGCTTCGTTTGGTGATGAAAGTGGGATCTTTTGGTAAAGACTATCTTTTCAGTTTTGGATCTATTCTTCTTTCGTTGGTGCGTAAGATGTCGGGGAAAGAAGGTGCTTCGGGTGTCGAGGGTGGTGCTTCTGGCGCGAAGACCATTCAGAGTTTGAATATCCACTCTATGAAGATAGATGTGGAGAAGTTTAATGGCACAAACAACTTTGGATTATGGAGATGCGAGGTTTTGGATGCGCTGAACGCGCAAAATTTGGAGGATACCTTGGAGTTAGATGGCAAGCCAGATGAGATTGAAGAGAATGTTTGGAAAAAGATGAATCGAATGGCGTGTGTTGTGATTAGGTCTTGTTTGACTCAAGATCTAAAATATGATGTGATGAATGAGACTTCTGCGAAGAAGATTTGGGAGATTCTCAAAAGCAAGTATTTGACCAAGAGTGTGAAAAATCGCTTGCATTTGAAGAAGAGGCTTTATCGTTTCCAATTGAAGAAGAGAACCTCCATTAGAGATCACATGAACCACTACACTAAGCTTCTTGCGGATTTGGCGAATGTGGATGTCATTATTGAAGATGAGGATAAGGCGTTGCTGTTGTTGAGTTCCTTACCCGACGAGAAATATGAGACCTTCGTCCTTCCTCTGATTAATGGGAAGGCGTCCCTTTCGTATAGTGAGGTCACTGCTGCACTGGTGAATTATCAGCTTCGGAAGAAGGATAAGGAGACTTCGACTGAGTCGGTAGCAGAGGCGTTGGTCACAAGAGGGAAGAATTCGAATCGGAAGAATTGGAAGTCACATTCTAGAGTAGGGCATCCTACAATTGGAAAAGATCAGTGTGCTTGGTGCAAGGAGACTGGTCATTGGAAGAAAGACTGCCCAAAGCTCGACGAATTGATGAAGAATAAGCAGAAGGGAAAAGGGAAGCAACCATCATCAGAAGCAAACATTGTATCGGATGGTAATAATTCTGACTCTTCTATTTATTCGCTTTCTATCAGTCCTACAGATAGCTATTCGGAGGAATCTGAATGGATGTTAGATAGTGGTGCGACCTATCATGTGTGCCCTAGAAGGGAATGATTCTCCAGTTTTGAAAAGCTGGTGGATAATGGTGTGGTGTACATGGCTGATAACTGTGCATGCCAGATCCTTGGGATAGGAAAAATTCGCATAAAGATGTTTGACGGGACTGTTAGAGAGTTAAACGATGTGAGATATGTTCCTTCTTTGAGGAAGAACTTGATCTCGATTGGAGCTTTGGTTGGAGAGGGTTTGAAGGTTCGTGTTTGTAGGCATCGAAAATTACCCATAGGTCTCCACAAATAGCTCAGTGCTAACATCACTATCCAAGAAGCTTAATCGACGTCGATGAATGATTGAAGTGAATCGACGGACTACATGAAACAACGGAGTTTCGGAATAATGAGGATACGAACTGATCGGGAGCCCCGCGACGTTTACAAAAGGTGCAATGCCCCTCGTGTCTCATTTATTCCACAGATGATCCAATCATTAGAGCTTATAGAACTCCTCATCGGCGTTCCAACGCACTTTGAATCACTCAAATCCGAGTTCGTATGAAAAAGTTACGGAGGAAATGGACAAGTGCGCAAAAACGGACTGTTTCAGCCTAAGCTGAGACACCCAAGGGTGTCTCCACCCGGGCGAAGGTGTCCTCACCCGGGCAAGGGTGTCTCCACCCGAACAGGGGTGTCTCCATCCGAACAAAGGTGTCTCCACCCGGGCAAGGGTGTCTCCACCTGAACAGGGGTGTCTCCACCCGAACAGGGGTGTCTCCACCAGAACAAGGGTGTCTCCACCTGAACAGGGGTGTCTCCACTTGAACATGGGGTGTCTCCACCCGAACAGGGGTGTCTCCACCCGAATAGGGGTGTCTCCACCCGAACAGGGGTGTCTCCACCCGGGCAAGGGTGTCTCCACCCGAACAGGGGTGTCTCCACCCGAACAGGGGTGTCTCCACCCGAACAGGGGTGTCTCCACCCGAACAAAGGTGTATCCACCCGAACAGGGGTGTCTCTACCCGAACAAAGGTGTCTCTACCCGAACAGGGGTGTCTCCACCCGAACAAAGGTGTCTCCACCCGAACAGGGGTGTCTCCACATGGACTTCCTGGAGCCTATAAATACAGCCCCAGGGCCTTCATTTTTCTGGGTCTGGAATTTTGGAGAATTGGCGAAGCTCTGCTGGATTGAAGAGTGATCGATTTCTTCAACACGAGAGAGAGATTCGTCAGATCTGCATTCACCCACGTTCGTTCCTTAGAATTATCCCGTTGCGGTAATCCTAAGAAGAGCAATTATCTCGCCGTTGCCGAGATAAGCGCTTCTACTTCTAGATTCCTTCGTGAATCAACGGAGTTCTGCATCTGATCTGATTGTCAGGTAGTCCATGGATATCGACGTCCCCGTCACCGGCTAAAGACCCACGCAAGCAAGAGATGACGAACAGATCTTGCGTTATTTTTGAAAAGTTGTAATCTTTCATTCTTTTTCTTATTGAATATTTCGATTTCTTTGTAATCAAACTTTATTATAATGAGTTCGACAATAAAGGCAACTTTTACCGAAAACAAACTGGCGACCACAGTGGGAGCCAACAGCCTCGCTACCGAGACTGTCGTGACGCAACTGACTTTCAAAATTCGGGTGAATGAAGAGATCGAATATGAGTTCGATCAACAGAAGTTTGAAGAGTACCTCTTTTCCTCCTCCTCCAGATCCGCCTCTCCAATCAGGCGCAGGAAGACATCCTCTTCCAGGAATGCTCGTGGGACCTCCGGCTCGAAGATCCGAGATCCCCTCGTCGTTGCTGCACTTACTCCCCGCGACGCCCCTACGACGTCCAACGCGGTTGAAGCTGCAGATCCAGATCTTCCCTCCGCCGTGAAGACAACTGATGAAGGCGCCCCGACCTTGTCAAAAAGGGCACACCAAAGACGGCGTCAACGCCTTGCGCGACAATTAGCCAAGGCTTCGAAATCTTTGGACGGGATCCGCTATAATGAGGATCTAAAATCCAGACAGCGCCGGGAACAACAACGGCGAACAACCCACTCCTCCTCCAAGACAGAAACGAACGAATGGGTTCGTGTTAAGAGGACCCGCTCCACCCTCGAGGAGCGAATCAAGAAACGTCGTGCGTTGCTCGCGCATGCCAAGCTCCTTTTGCAGAAAGCAGAAGAAATGCAGAAGAAAGAAGCATTTAAAAAACTGTCCAAGCGCAAACAAGTGTGGATGCCGAAGGTAGAGCCAGCGCCTAAGGCAAAGGCGAACGAAGTTGCTGTTCGAGCTTCGTCAATTTCAGATCCCGTTTCCCCTGTCTCCACATCTCTGATGAAGTCAGGAAGTAGCGCGGATCTCACCAAATCCAGAGTCCCTCTGAAGGCTCGTCTCGGTCCTCTACCTGAAGATCGAGGTAAAGCACCTGTCAGGGAGCGATTGGGACCGTTGAAAGGTCCCCAAACAACAAATCAGACTGGGGGTCGTACTAATCCCCCTAAGAAAGATAGTAACGGGAAATCCCCTGTTACCGACCGCATTGGATTGCGGATTGAAGTTCAATAGCCCGTTAGGTTTTCGCGCTCGCAGAGGCGTAAACATGAACGAGTAACTCTTGGAGACGCCAATAAAGCGTCGCATCCCCAGAGGAAAACACATCTGTCTGATGATGATGATGTTATACTTGGGAAGGCGTGCCAACACTCTATGGGTTGCTCCAGTTATCAAACTGATGAGTTGTACTATAAGGCTGGGGGTGCGAATAAATCCCGAAAAAGAAGTGTTCGAGACACGGATCCTCACTGTCCGTGTGCCAACATAATCAAAACAGTATTATCGGAATGCTGCTGTTCTAAAGCTCCAAAGAGAGTCTCGGTGTTTGAGAGAATCTCTACCAGGGCGTCTGAGACCAAACTAAGGCATTTCCGCAAGAGGAAGCCCGTCCACCGAGATGATGAACTTTCAGAAGTGTTCGTCAATACGACCGGGAGAGGGAAGTCAACGCGGCACTTTAGCCCGGATCAGTTTACCACGGTGTCCCAACGGATGACTCGATTAAAATCAGGGACCAGTAGGCGGAAGAATTACCAAAGGATGCAAAAGGGACTTCCTTTAGAAGACGAGGTGTCAGATGCTGGTTCAGATGCCTGCTCAGCCATAGCATCCGATGATACGGCATCTAGTGTGGGACAACCCTACGAATCGTTCATGATTAGTGCCGAACATATGGCCAAGATACTGGAAGAGGCTTTGACTAAGCAGAAGGAAAATTTCAAATTTTAAATGAAAATGGCCATGCAGCAGATGAGAGAAATGCATGACCAACAAATCACGGCACTGGCGACTCATCAAGGAGAGTCTAGTCGTCGCAATAATACTAACCAAGGTGATGATGAATGGGAAGTAGAGGATAATGCCAACATGAACACCCCTCTCGTCAACAACAATAATGGGGGTGGCCCTTCGAATGATAACAATACGAAGGAGGATCACATTACTTCTCCCCGAAATCACTCCAAGACAGATCTGGGTGAAGACAAGAAAATAAGGGACTTGGAGAGCAAGATCAATGCATTAATGAATGCTCAAGAAGTGAAGAGGTCCGGGATACCATGTCCATACCCAAGAGAATGAGAATCAATTCCATATCCAGCGAAATTCAGTTTGATCAATTTCACGCCGTTTGATGGAAAGGGGTCACTTACCCAGCACCTAATATACTTTAAGTCTCACCTGGGAATAATCTCTGGGAATGAACCTCTTATGGTGCGGTCATTCATCGGCACTCTTCGCGGAGCAACCTTCGATTGGTATCGCCGTCTCAAGCCAGGAAGTATCAGCAGTTGGGACGACATGGAAGATATGTTTCTGACGAATTTCTTTGACGACGACACAGAGATCTTAATCGGCACATTATTCGATGAGAAACAGAAGAATGGTGAGACGGTTGAGAACTTCGTCAAGAGGTTCCAGAATAAAGCAATGAACTGCAGGGATCCCGTTAGTGAAGACTTCATTCTCGAGACCTGCCACAATAATCTTTTATTGGACATCCTCGAAGCTATGGGGATGGCACCACCTAAGACCTGGAAGGACTTAAAGGTGCGAGGAGAACGAGCCGAACGATTCCTTAAAAGGAAGAAGGCTGAAAGAGGGCAGACAGCGCATAATCCTCCACAGCAAAATTTTGTCCCTAAGGGTAAGGGAAAGGCACAAGAGAATGTAGTGGACGCGAACCAAACGTTCGAAGTGCAAGCGCAGCCGCAACAGCAGCAACAGAAGGCGCCTCAACAATCAAGGTGGCAACAACAGCCCCAGAAGCAAAAGGCCTCAGAACCGAAGTTTCCGAAGGTCTATTCGTTCAAAGAGGATGAAGTTCTCGGTATTTTTAAATACCTTATCGAGAACAACAAGATCAAGTTGCCTCCGGTCCAGGATCAAGAAGATGCTAAAAGAGTTAGTGATCCAAAATACTGCGTATTTCACAGAACGGTGCACCATCCTACCAAGGCATGCTACGCCCTTAAAGATAAGATCCAAGCTCTAATCGATGTTGGGGTCATCACTATGAAGCAACCCAAGGAGAAGAAGGTGGGCGCGAATGCAGTGTTGATAAGTTTTGGATCCGTTCCCTTAGATTGGTTTCAATCTGAACCAGTGGTAAATGCAGCAGTGAAGACTGTGAACGATGATCCTCACAAGCAGCGCCAAAAAAGGCTTCTACCACACACAGCCCCGAACGGTGAGATTCTTTGGGTTCACCCCGATCTAATTGGAGATGAACAATGGACCGGAACCTCTTCCAAGAAAAGGTCAAAAGGAAAAGGTAAGTCTTGTTTTGGAGTTTTTGCTATTCCAGGCGAAGATGACGATAGAATCCCGACCTTCCCGCTTTCCGAAGATGAACATGAGGCTTTTGTGACCCGGAGTGGGAACGAGTATCATTTCAAGTATCCGGATGCTTCCGAACAATTGGCTAAGCAAGGGGTGGCCAAAACCGTTCCGTCCAAGACATTGGCAGAACTGGGAATTGTCGCAACTCCCCCAATACCCGTAGCTGCAGAGAAAGCCCAGGAAAAGGAGAAAGGGAAAGAGCCTTTACGCCAAGAGGTCTAAAACCCGAGGCAGTCTCGATTCAATCATCCGATTGGGAGAGATAAACCGGGAAATACAAGCTCTCCGCCCCCATTTTGACATCATGGCACAGTTAGCTAATATACCGGCTAGGATAACCCTATACGAATTATTGCGTCTTTCAAAGGATACAAGAAAAGAATTACAAGAAGCCTTGAACGACTCAGAAGCTTTCTTGACTCGAATCAAGCCATCTTCTGAAGAGCCGGAGCCGTCAGTTCAACACTGCAATCTCGCGGCGCATCATTTTCCCTGTATCTCCTTCACCAAAGAAGACATGCAGACGAAGAACTCAAAGCATGATCGACCTTTGTATTTCACCGGTCACATTGGCTCCAGCGTGGTCAACCGGATCCAAGTCGATCCGGGTTCCGCTGTCAGCATTATGCCATTCCGATTGATGCATAACCTCAGAATACCGACTAGTAAGCTAGCTTCCACGGGCACTACGATCTACGGATTCAACACCAGCGGGTCCAGACCCTTGGGAAAGATTCGGATCAAATACCAGATCGGGGATTTAAAGTCAGAAGTTACCTGTTACGTGATTGACGCGGAAACATCCTATAACTTACTGTTGGGTCGACCCTGGATCCACGGCAATCTTATAGTCCCGTCAACCCTTCATCAGTGCTTCAAATACGTGAATACTAATAATGAAGTCAAGACGGTGGTCGTGGATAAGCAACCGTTTAAGGGATTGGAGAACTATTTTACTGATTCCCTTCTATACGGCGCCGAATCCGATACTGAACCATCGGCCCAAGGAACGGACAGCGGAGATGAAGCTGATACCGAAGCTGGATTTGATTATGATGGTGGTTTTATACTTAATGATATTGTATCCATTGTAATCAATCTTGACGATGATAAATCATCGAAAAATAGTTGTAACTGGCAACTTGCTGAAGAGATATCAATAAATGAAGATTTAGAGTACTCGTCGTGTCTCGATAATATCACTAAAGAACTGTATGATAACCCTGACTTGTACATGCCACTTCAATCATTTTGCATGACTAAAAAACAGGTACAGGATCCATTCGAAACGACGCTTATCATTCCTGCAAAGACAATGGGTGAAAAGGAAGTCGTCTACGGTAAAGGAAGGGAATCTCCGTCACCAGACCACTTCTTGGATGAGGAAGACGATGATGATAAACCTGCCCCTCATCTATTCAGATATAATGCAAAAGCGCATGATCTCATGGAGAAGTATGGATATGACTTCACGCTCGGAGAAGGTCTTTGCTTTGGTCGAGGTCCGCGAGTTCCACCTCGAATGGCCTATGTACCAAAAGGAAAGCCAGACGATTATTATCGTCACAGAAGAGGCTTAGGCTATGTCTCCTCGTCTGATGACGAATGTTGCTGGCAAGTTATTGATCAAATTGCTAACAAAGCTAAAAACGGGTACTCTTCTGATTCTTTAGCTTGGGATTCCGACACTAGTCTTGGAGAAATATTAAAAAAGCTGATGTCGAACATGACTACGGTCGATCCTGCGACAATAGAGGAAGACGATCAGATGCCAACTTGGGAAGATCCTTGGGTTCATCACCTAAACATGCAGTACGGCGATAGGTTTGAACAAAGAGAACCTCCTACCGAAGATCAAGTGGTCCAAGTGAATATGAGTAACGAAGATAATCCGAAAACAATATTCATTAGTGATAGCCTCCCGCCGGAAGAGAAATAAGAGTTAATCTGTCTTATCAGGGAATACATTGATGTGTTCGCCTGGAACTATGAAGACATGCCAGGACTCGATCCAAACGTAGCAGTGCGTCGTCTTAATATTAAGCCGGATGTCAAACCTATCAAACAACAACAAAGACGGTTTCGTCCGCAGATGATGGAGGCAATTGAGGCAGAAGTTAAAAAGCTTATTGACTCGGGCTTCGTTAGGGAAGAGCAACATCCCGAGTGGCTCGCCAATATTGTCCCGATCCTTAAGAAGAACGGGAAAATTAGGGTTTGTATTGACTTTAGAGACCTCAACGCTGCCTGTCCAAAAGATGATTTTCCCCTACCCATCACAGATGTCATCATCGACAATACGTGTGGGTTCGAGAGGATGTCTTTCATGGATGGTTTCTCTGGTTATAACCAAATAAAGATGTATCCAGATGATGAAAAGCATACCGCATTTAGAACGCCCCTCGGCGTTTTCTGCTACACGGTTATGCCCTTCGGTTTAAAGAATGCAGGTGCTACATATCAGAGAGCCATGTCAAAGATCTTTCAGGAGCATCTCCGAAAGACTGTCGAATGCTACGTAGATGATCTGGTTGTGAAAAGTCGTGACAAGAATGACCATATTAAAGACTTAAAGGCCATGTTCGATCTTATGCGGACCCATCAATTGAAAATGAATCCTACCAAATCTTTCCTCGGGATGTCCAGTGGTAAATTCCTTGGATTCGTCGTCACTACCAAAGGTATTCACATCGACCCCGATAAAGTAAAGGCAATTAATGAGTTACAACCTCCGAGAAACCTTAAGGAACTCAGGGGTTTACAAGGGCGGTTGGCGTATATCCGTCGGTTCATCTCAAATCTCTCAGGAAAATGCCAACCATTCTCTAAACTCACAAAGAAAGGTGTGTCGTTCATATGGGACGACGCTTGTCAAAAGGCGTTCGATAGTATTAAAGAATATCTCTCGAAACCTCCTGTACTCGTTGCACCGAAATCGGGCAAACCGTTCTTGATTTATGTCAAGGCGACGAGCCACTCATTAAGTGCA
The DNA here is from genome assembly GCA_022839385.1 of Asparagus kiusianus. Classification (NCBI taxonomy): domain Eukaryota; kingdom Viridiplantae; phylum Streptophyta; class Magnoliopsida; order Asparagales; family Asparagaceae; genus Asparagus; species Asparagus kiusianus. The sequence goes on from BQKN01045541.1 coordinate 9,453, forward strand.
CTACTCGTACAAGATGACGATAACGGTCATGAACAGGCAGTATATTACCTGAGTCGGACCTTGGTAGGTGCCGAATCCCGATATCCCATGATCGAAAGGGAATATCTCGCCCTGGTGTTCGCAATTCAGAAGATGCGGCATTACCTGGTCGGACAGACTATTTATGTAATATCTAAAGTTAACCCAGTCCGAGTATTCATGACACAACCAGCTTTCATGAATTGGCGGTTAGCAAAATGGGCTTTGCTCTTGTCCCAATACGACTTACATTTTAATAACAGAAGTCAGTAAAAGGACAGGCTATCTGCGATCTCCTGGCAGCTAATCCAACTACGGATGCCGCCGAGATATATGACGACCTACCCAATGAAACCCACGAAGTCAACGCAACTTCGCACCAACAAGTATGGTGTTTGTACTTCGATGGCGCTTCCCGAGCAACTATTATGACAAGTACTCCTGGATGTTCTAAGGTCTCCTCCGGAGTTGGAGTCGTTTTAGTTTCCCCAGGAAAACATGTGATGCCTCGAGCCTACTCGTTAACCGAGCCATGCTTGAATAATGTAGCCGAATATAACACCCTGATTATAGGACTCAATTTCGCTAAAGAGTTAGGGGTTGAGTATCTTGAAGCTTTTGGTGATTCTCAACTGATAGTTAAGCAAGTTCAAGGGGAGTATGAAGTCCGAAGTCAGGATTTACTACCATATCACAAGATGGCAGTGGAAATAGCGGAATCATTTGAAGGATTCTTCATCGAACATGTTCCGCGATTACAGAACACCTACGCAGATGCATTAGCAGCATTAGCCGTATCTCTGGCACAGCCTCCCGGAACAGAGCAGTTTGTTACGGTAAGAACTCACCAACTCTTGGCGCCACTCTACGATGAAGAGGACAAAGAAGAAGAGGTTCAAGAGGTACACGCAACTCAAGTCGACTTCGAACCCCAAGATTGGCATTTCCCTATCATCGATTACGTTTTTCATGGAATTTTACCAGAAGACGTGAAGCAAAGGGATTCGATTCGACGAAGAGCATCAAGGTTCTACTATAATACGGAGAATCGAACGCTATACCGTAGGGGGTGTGATGGCCTGCTGTTGCGTTGCTTATCAACAAAAGAAGCTGAAGAAGTCCTTAAGGAAGCACACGAAGGGGTTTGTGGTGCGCACCAACCCGGTCCCATGCTTTATGATCGCATCAGAAGAATGGGATACTTTTGGCCTCTTATGATGAGTGAAGCAGTCGCATATGCCTAAAAGTGTCATGCGTGTCAAGTACACGCGAATTACATGCACCAACCTCCAGAGCATCTGCATCCTTCGGTTACGTCATGGCCGTTTGAGACTTGGGGAATGGATATCGTCTGTCCTATAAATCCCCCTTCGATCAAAGGTGATCAATTCATCCTGGCAATCACTGACTATTTCTCCAAATGGGCCGAAGCCATTCCGCTCAGAGAAGTTAAGACCAGCAACGTCATTGCATTCATCAAACACCATATTATCTACCAGCATGGTGTACCAAGACGAATCATACATGACAACGGTCCTCAATTTGTCAGCAACGCCTTCATCAGGTTTTGCGAGAAGTTTAAAATTCAGGACGCCTCATCGACGGCTTACAATCCTACAGCAAATGGATTGGCTGAAGCCTTCAACAAGACTATCATAAAGCTTTTGTCAAAACTCGTGAAGAATAATAAACGGGATTGGGATGACAAGCTTGGCGCGGCTCTATGGGCCTATCGTACTACGGTACGCACACCGACTGGCGCAACCCCGTATTCCTTGGTGTACGGGTGTGAAACCGTCCTCCCGTTGGAAATACAAATTCCATCTCTTCGGATCACTCTTGCAACTCAGATAACGACTGAAGAACAACATCAGAAACGTCTCGAAGAACTCGAGATGCTCGATGAAAAACGCCTAGAAGCTCAACAGTATATTGAGTTTTACCAAGCCAGAATTTCTCGAGCTTTCGACAAAAAGGTCCGACAACGGAGTTTTAAAGAAGGAGATTTGGTCTTAACTAAAAAACAGCCTATGATCCTTAACTCCAAGAAGAAGGGCAAGTTCGAACCCAAATGGGAAGGGTCATTCGTAGTAGAGACAGTTTACTCGAATGGTGCATATCGCCTAGTCACCAAGGATGGTGACCGGCTTATGATGCTAATAAATGGCAAATTCCTAAAAAAAATACTATCCTTAGTACTTTCAAGATAACCAATGTATCGGGAAGTTCCCGGAAGAACACCACATGTGGTATTCTTAGGGAATCACTGTAAAAGTGATAAATAAGATATCCACATTCAAGCTCCAAATGTTAAGATGTTTCCTTCTGTTGTTATCAAATCCTCTAACTCTTATGAGTTACTTTGTGAGACGAAATTCAATCTTTTGACAGGTTAGTGTTTCCTCACAAAATCCACCACTGATCAAATCAACTGACAGTGGGTCCACTAAAATTTTAGTCCGCCAATTCATGACAATTTCCAAAGCTTGACGTGTTAAGTCCTGATCACTTAACATCAAAATCCTCCATTGAGTGGCTAGTACAAACCAGTGTTTCTACTGCTACTTGTATTCCACTCCCTTTGCTTTCAGGTCAAACCTATAAAAGTTAGGGCCAAAGCCAAATTCTCCTCTTGATTCCTTTCATGAACGAGAGGTCCACTTTTAATTTGAGCAATCAAACCTATAAATGTTAGGATTGTCTCCAACTCTACTTAGTCAAACCTACAGATAGTTAGGACTAAGATTGAGTTATCTCTTTCGATAAACGAAAAGCTTTCATCTTTTCCTTTTTCAGCCAAACCAATAAAAGTTAGGGTCGAAATCGGAATTTCACTTCAATAAATGAGGAACTCTTTTGGATCAAGCAACCAATCCTATAAAAGTTAGGGTTACTTGAATCTTCTCGATTCTCGGAGTGGAGATCCCACTCTTAGTCTCATCTTCTTCGCATTCTGGAGGTGGAGATCCCACCTCGAGTTTCCCTTTCTTACTGAAGAAAGAATATAAAATTCTTCCTCTTCGGTACTGGGAGATAGAATATAAAATTCTTCCTCTTTCATCTTTCGGTCCGTCTTTACCCTGAGAAAAGACACGATTTTCAACCTCAAATCCGCACATTCTATGTACGGGGAACTCTGTCTCGACTCCTAAATAGAGATAAGCCTACGCCTAACACGCGTTACCGGTTTAGTCTTTCACCGATTGAAAAAGACACCATAATTTAACTCTGGGGAAGTTTATCCCAAATCCTAAGAAGGGATAAGTCATCGCCTAACACGCGTTGCTGGGTACCTTTTCCCATAAGAAATGGTGAAGTCTATGTATTCAAAATCATAGCACCAAGTCTAAAAGGAGTAATTCTTTTAGCACAACGTTACATGTGAAACGGATTTCAAAATTCACATGCTAGCCCGATTCAAACGGTGATCGGTAAAGGCACATCAAACCCGTTAAAGGCTGGGGGTTTGCCAAAAATCCAAAAGTCTATGTCTAACACATATCGCCGGTTTAGTCTTTCGCCGATTGAAAAAGACACGAGAATCTAACTCTGTGGAAGTTTATCCCGAATCCTAAGAAGGGATAAGTCATCGCCTAACACGCGTTGCTGGGTATCTTTTCCCATAAGAAATGGTGAAGTCTATGTCTTTAAAATCATAGCACCAAGTCTAAAAGGAGTAATTCTTTTAGCACAACGTTACATGTGAAATGGATTTTAAAATTCATATGCTAGACCGATTCAAACGGTAATCGGTAAAGGCATGTCAAACCCGTTGATGGCTGGGGGTTTGCCAAAAATCCTGTAAGCATTGTGTCCACTGGGTTCACAATCAATAAAGAATATAATAATGAAAGCAAATGTTGGGTCTCTATTAATAGTTTAAGTCAAAGTATACAATAGAAAGATTATCAGCCCGAAGGCAGTCGGCGATTAAGAACATGAGATTCTAATTTAGAAAGCCTATCTGTATAACTCTGCTCAAGTTCTGCTTGCAGATCAGCTCGGACAGATTCTTCAGAATCGCTCAAGATCTTCGCGGCGTCATTTTTTAGCTTCATCAGTCTCTCCTGCGTAGGTCCTAATCTCTCAAGCATCTGTCCGCGAGACCTCTCTAGTCCGACCAACTCCTCTGTCATGATAACAATGGACTCCTAGGCATACTTCAAAGCCTTCTTCAACCTGTCTACTTCTTCACGGCTGGAGTCTATAGAACTAAGTAATGCAGCTCTGTCAGTATCCTTTCTCGCAATACTAGCCATCAGTTGTGCGACAGAATGCTCATGGGACTGAAGCTCACTGCCGATGGAGGATCTCAGATCACGCCACTGTGACAACCTATGCTCCAACTGAGAAGACACAAAAGAAGCAGCTCCGTTAGCCTTTAGCTCCCCCAACTCTCGGAGTTCAGACTCCAAGACAATGAAATCGGCAGTAAGAGAATCAGCTGGCTCTGGATATCCATCATCCCTGATCATCGTCATGTAGCAAGAAAGAGAACGCCCAAACTGATCAAAGTTATACCCATGATGAAGAACCTTCTCGATCACGCTATTAAAAAAGACGACGAAAGAGTTGAGATCCATTCGGAATATGTCTCTACTGGGATCGGAGTCAGACAGAAGGGCAAGGATATGTTCATACAGAGAAGGCCGAGATCCTACAAGCAATCATGATGAGGAGTAAGAAATTTTCAAACGTGATAAATTTAATTTAAAGCGAATTGCAAGCATACCAATACCAGCATAAGTCCCCGCAGGCTGAGGTCTAACTATCGGCTCCGTTAGCCTAATGTCAACGGACTCTGAGATGACAGAAGGAGCGGTTGTCGAGGGCATATCAACCGCCGTAGGTAAATCGGCAGTACCTCTCGGCTGTGGCGGGGAGACACCACTGTTAGGAAAGCTAGCAGTCCCAGAAACCGTAGTCGCATCAGTCATAACGGCTGGTCCTATGGTTACACTTCTTTATTAGTCAAATGAAAATTTGGACAAATAAAGAAGATCATGATGATAGAATTATCTGCATACCTGCAAGTCCATCATCCTCAGGTGAGCGGGAAATGCCAGGAGTCATAAGAGTATCAGTCCTGATGGCTGGTCCTATGATTATACTCTTTCGTTAGTCAAAAATCAGACAAATGAAAAAAGCACGGTAATCCATATTATATGCATACTTGCGGGTCTATCATCCCGGGGAAAACTAGAGATGCCGGGAATCATGACGGAATCAGTCCCAATGACTGGTACTGTGATGACAATTTGTTATTAGTCAGATAAAAGGTTGGGCAAAACAAAGGGAATTAGATATATACCTGTGGACGTATCACTCTCAAAGGGTGGTCCTGCAGCCTCTTTGGTGGCCTGCTCAGCCAACATATCGACTAATGGTCTGATATCGGACCCTGAAAAACTCGGTGCTGAGACATACCCTTGTTCCTCAAAACCCGTATCATGGAAGACTTCATCTTCAGCTGGTCTCTCTAATATGGTTTCTGCAAAATAATTTAAGTGTTGGATATGTACGAAAAAAGATGGGAAAAGAGAGAGGAGCTCGGAGGTACCTGCAGTGGTGGCATCAGATTCTTTCGCTCTGGTATCCATGCTTGGACTCTTCAAGTTATCTAAAAGAAGCCAAAACACGGAAATAATTAAAGGAGAAGTAAATCCTGAATGCTACTCGAACAGGGGATCATCGGATTTAGATATACCTGAGTGTAGAATCGTTGGCTCAACACTATTAACCTGCTCTGCACCCATGTTCGTGTCAACATCCATAGGCTCGTCATGAATGGCATCACGCATCTGCTGCATGAAGCTATCCAAACGATCAGAATCAGGGAATACGGATTCCTGTGGAAATTTGCCATCTTCATGACTTCCTGGAACATGAAACATAATCAAGCTTCAACGAATCCAAAAGGCGAGTCATTTTTAAGATTATAAAGTATTACCTTCCTCTCCGTAGGGACGTCGACCACCATGTGGTTTATGAGCAGTCTTCTTCCGTTTCGGAATATTAACCCTCACAGAACCAATGGGCCGCTCATGCATAAACTTGCTACGCGTCTCAACCTGTGCAGGAGATTTGCCGCTAGGCTAGGATCTCGCATACCGAGAAGCGAGTGACTCATGTTCATCATCCACTCTACCTGAGATGATAAGAGTCATCTTATTAGGATAAGTGAATAAGACATTTTGCTCTGGTTTTTGAAAAGCCAGGATACGACGTTGACGCCAATGAATGAAAGCAAGATCGATTAATTCTGAGAATAAAGAGTCTGACAAACCTGCGTTAGGTTCTTCATTGTCAGTATCTGTGTCCACGTATCCCTCCTCAGAAGTCTCGTCCTCATCGCCAGCAGGAATGAGCTCTTCATCATCCTCTATCCTGTCTCTGCTCGAAAGAGGGGGTTCGGCGGGCTTTTTCCCCTGTTTCTTCAAAAGTTCAGCCCTATGAGTAGCCTGGATAGTGAGCTGAGCCAAATGCTCAGCCTGCAGCTCTGAAAGACTCCTCACGCCTAAGAACTCGTTGGCGGAAAGGAACCACTTGCAGCCAAGGAAAGTAAGCAGCGGCTTGCGCTTAGAGGAAGGGAGAGTAAAATATGCTCCAGTACAGCCCACCAAAGTCCAAAGCCATGCCCGAACATCATCAATAAGCCCTCCCTCAGTCCTCAAACCACGGCTCGGATTCCCAACATATAGTTGGTCGTAGCCAAACTGGCGAGCGAAACGGCATGGAAGGTAAGGCTCTATGTGACAATGATTCTTCACCCAAAGAACAAGATACCCGATGCGGATGTTCACCAACCAACGGAAACAACCAGCGTCGAGGATAGTCCGACCAGTTCGGGGTTTCTCCTCATCAATCAAAACATCACCATAACGACCCGAGAAGTGAGGAAAACACTTGAAGAACTCCCAGCCCTTACGAACTTGAAGCTCTCGCTGTACATCGGTGAACATTTTCCCGAGCCATCTACTCCTTTCCAACAACTGCACGAAAGGAACGAGAACATCAACAGTACCGAGTGCCGACATCAAGTCAGGACAATGAAGAACGAGCCACGCCATCAGGTATGTGTACGGAAGCTCGACCTTTACAGAAATAAGCTCTGTCGACGGTTCAGAGCCCACCTGCACAAAACCGTCGACCAAATACCTGAGCCCACAATGGATGCCAGCAAACATCGCTGGAAGTAGAAAAAGCTCCCTCCCATAAGCTAGCTGAACAGCGGGGAAGAGTACCTCGAGGGGTAAGGCCTCCGAAAACTGATATGGTACGACGCACTTCTTCAACCAGAGGGCAAGATAGCCTGCTAGCAGGGTCCTGGGCTCAATGGACTTCTGTGCGTGACAAATGAATGTTCGGAACTTGGTCCCTATAGGAAAAGCTCCCTCAGCACTGGCAGTGGTATAAGAGCAAGCTTCGGCCTTTTCCATCAACTCATTAGCGGCAGAAGGTGTCAAAACATCTAATTCACGAATGGGCTCGCCTGAATTACCCTCCAAATTCTGGAATAAATAAACAGCAAACTGCTTCAAGCTAATCTGCCTCTTCCTCTTCCCTCGAGGGGTAACCTTGATTAGAGAAGTATGGTAATGGCATGTGAGGTCCCAAAGAGTATCGTACATATCGGGAGTATCTTTCTTCAACCACTCTAACTGCGGGCTCGAAGGAAAATACTCCTGGTACGGACAGTCCCCCATGGGAAGGCCAGAAATATGGTGCATCTCGTGCAAAGCCAGTCCTAACTCTCCACCGTTGGTTAAAAAAGTGTTACTATCAGGGATATATGTCTCTAACAATGCCAAGAAGTGACGGCAGCTGACTGGGAATCCGTACATGGTGGCTCGTATAGGGGCGTACAACCCACTGCTCTTCAGATCTCTCTCCCAACGCCCTAAGACATAACCGGTCATACGGGTCCACCATCCCTTGGGTGGAGAGTAAGCCCAACCAAAACACCTGAACTCTGGTGGAGGTAACTTCCTCCCAAGTGTAGCCAGGCGGTTCTTCACAGTAGGAGCGGCTGCTAACATCTCGCCTGGGGTGCAGTATCAAGACCCAGGATCCCTAGTCGAAGACCGCGGATATAATGATGCCCGTTGGAGCCTGGAGTCTTATGAGAAGAAATGTATCCACAGTAAACCCGGTCGCGATCTTCTGTAAGATTCCATGACATTTGACGCCCTACGGCCTGCCCCTCCAAACGAGTAAAAGAGTGCTGACGGGGAATGGAAGGGATATAAAGGAGAGTTCCCTCGTTATTATTCAGCCAATGCTCATTATCCAGACTCAACCTGGCCGGATCCTCAACAGAATCCCCAAACAGATAACTAGGCTTCTCTAAAGCCTGAGTAGAAATGGAGTTGGCGGTGAAAGAAGCATCTGTGATCAACAGGTGTAAGGAATGACGTCCCCCTTCTCGTATCAAACGGCTGGATTCGTCGGAACGATTCCCATCAAACCGAGGAAGGGGATCAATGGCCTGCCTGACGGCAACAGAGGAGAAAACCTCCCCACTACAACCAGTAGTAGCATGAGGAGGTAGACTATCCGCAGCAACAAAACAAGAGTAAAGTCAGAAAATTATCCATGAACTATACAAGGATTAAATCCATCCCACAAGAAAGCGAAATAAGTCATCCACGGGGGCAATTGGAGAGACGATTTTGAGTGTCCCACACTGGAAGAACGGTATGCGTCATCACGTAAACAACGTAGTAACATATACCGACCTACAAAGTGTAAGACAACACAAAATCGCCCCAATATACCGGAAGACTTGAAGGGGCCAAGCGAGGATACAGCAAAGCCACAAGTCCGAAACCTCGATCCCCGCGAAGGAGGATGTCGGTTCTTCCCGAATGACCCACGAAGGGGCCAAGCGAGGATACAGTAGAGCCACAAGTCCGAAACCTCGATCCCCGCGAAGGAGGATGTCGCTTCTTCCCGAATGACCCGCGAAGGGGCCAAGTGAGGATACAGCAGAGCCACAAGTCCGAAACCTCGATCCCCGCGAAGGAGGATGTCGGTTCTTCCCGAATGACCCGCGAAGGGATCAATCGGGGATACAGGAAGCACATAACACACGTGCTCACCCCCCGAAAGAGAAAGCCGCAGAGGAAGATGCCGTGGGAGCCTCCCTCTCGTTATGCTGCAAAAAGGAGCGACTCCTATGAAATCGCGATCAGCGCGGAGACATGGATAATCTGCAATAAAAATCAACGGATCAGATACAATAATAAATCTGAATGTACGATATTCAAAAGGAAAATTAAAAACCTTAACTGAAATCAATAAGATTTTATGGTTGAGGTCTAATTAAACCTATGAATTTCGTACATGTAAAACCGTGAGTTCATATTGCGGTGTAAACTCTCATGATAAATTTTGGTGAAATACCCAAAATACCCCTCGTGTTCAAGGCTAAATTATAGTCAAGGACATGCCCAAGTGGAATCATGATCATCATATTTGTTCATCTAACACCCCAAATAGCCCACAATTTTGGTTAAGTTTACAAATAAACCCTTTTTGTAAAATTTAACCAATTTTGTAAATAGACCCCTCCACAAAGTTCGGTTCAATTTCCATATACCCTTCTCAAAATTTTGATCATGATTTTGTGGTCTAAACTTTTGGAATTTCAGCCCTGAAATTTTACCCCTTTTGTAAATAAACCCCTCTAAAAAATTTTGAGCAATTTTGTAAATAAACCCCTCAACAACTTTTGGTCCTCTTGCATAAAGCACCCCTCAAATTTACGACCAAATGGACATGTAATCCAAATCCTAATTTCAGTCCTTTATTACATGAACACCACCTCAATTCTCCGGCCAATTTTGCAAATAAGCCCCCAAAAAGGTTTTGGCCCCATAATTGCACATAAAACCCTCAATAATTTGTGGTCTTTTTGCATGAAACACCCCTCAAAGTTGTGGCCAAGTGGGTCTAAAGTCCAAGCCTAAAAATTTCAGTCCCATTTTGCATAAAGGCCCCTACAAATTTCAGTCCTCTTTTGCACAAAAGCCCTCCAATTTCAGCCACACTATTTTTTTGCATAAAACTCCCCAAAAACTTTGTGCATACACAACCCATCATCAAAAATCCTATCTTTTTCACAAAACCTAACTCATGAGAACAAAAAGCTATGATCTTGGCATATAAATTCATGTCATACTCCTATTGCAAGCATAAAGTTTCAATCTTTATCAAAAAAAGAAGAAGAGAGTTTTGAAGGAGAATTTACCCAAATCAAGAAGCCTCCTTTGAACTTGAAGATAAAAAAAAACCTAGTTTGAGAAGAGGGATTTTCGGTCAAATAAGGAGGATATAAAATCCGAATTTTTATGAGAGGGTTGAGGGGTTTTAAAGAGGAGAGTTCTAATGGGTTTGGAGTTCTTGGAGGAGGAAAACAATGGTCTTTGGATAAGAGGGGAAACTTAGAACTCTTGAGGAGGGAGAGTCCTTAGAGAGGGAGAAGTTCAAAACCGAAAAAAAAACAAAAAAAATAGGGGGCGGAAGCTTGCTTGAACCGAAGCCAAAGAAAAGGAAAAAAATAAGAAAAAAAGAGAAAGAAAAGAGGGCTGAACCGGTCTGAACCGGACCGGTCTGAACCGGACCGGTCTGAACCAACCCAGATCGAATCTGAGCCAAATCAGATTGAATCGACCCAAATTACAAGTATTTTTTGACGATTTGCACGCGTGTGAGCCGTAAAAAATGTGTTCGCACGTGTAGAAGGATCCGGGAATGATTTATATGCATTTTAAACCATTTCCAAGTGTTTTTCGATGTATTCGACGCCTGTATTTATACTCTAATAGAAATATGAGTCTAAACCATTTCTTACTTTTGACGGGAAGTTCCTGGAAAATATTACGCGTAATGTTCTTAAGGATAACCCGGCAACCTCCGATGGGTACACGAGACTAAACTAATTCCCGAAACTCCCAGGAGTACACGAGTATAAACTGGTTCTCCTCACGTTAATTCGAAACCCTAAGGTCAACGCCGGATCAACGCGTAGCCCTAGGTCAATGCCCGTCAACGCGTTACGATGAGAGTCAAAACCGATCGATTCAAAACCCTAAGGTTAACGCCGGTCAATGCATAACCCTAGGTCAACGCTGGTCAACGCGTTGCAATCAAAAGTCAACGTACGACGATTCAAAACCCTAGGTCAACGCCGGTCAACGCGTAATCCTAGGTCAACACCGGTCAATGCGTTGCGACAAAAAGTCAATGTACGGAAGACTGAAACCCTAATTCAACACGATGTGACGGAGATAGTCAGTTCAAAGTCAACTCAATGACACGAACCAAACTCAACTCATCAGTTTTAGATTCGAGACTTCGACGACGACCAGACGATAAACGCAGCGCCGGAAGAACTTCAGCTATTCGTCAAAACATCGAATAGACTGAAAATCGAAGGAGTCAAGAATTGAAGCTAACTACCGGTCTTTTACGCCAACTGAAGGTTTGACCAATCACATCCAAAGTATTCCATCCTCTTCTATAAAAGAAACGAGGCTGGAACGCTTTGGAGGGGGTATCTGTAGGCATCGAAAATTGCCCATAGGTCTCCACAAATGGCTCAGTGCTAACGTCACTATCCAAGAAGCTTAAACGACGTCGACGAATGATTGAAGTGAATCGACGGACTACATGAAGCAACAGAGTTTCGGAATAATGAGGATACGGACTGATCGGGAGCCCCGCGATGTTTACAAAAGGTGCAATGTCCCTCGTGTCTCATTTATTCCACAGATGATCCAATCATTGGAGCTTATAGAACTCCTCACCGGCTTTCCAACGTACTTTGAATCACTCAAATCCGAGTTCGTATGAAGAAGTTACGGAGGAAATGGACAAGTGCGTAAAAAACAGACTGTTTCAGCCTAAGCTGAGACAACCAAGGGTGTCTCCACCTGGGCGAAGGTGTCCTCACCCGGGCGAAGGTGTCCTCACCCGGGCAAGGGTGTCTCCACCCGAACAGGGGTGTATCCACCCGAACAAAGGTGTCTCCACCCGAACAGGGGTGTCTCCACCTGAACAGGGGTGTCTCCACCCGAACAAAGGTGTCTCCACCCGAACAGGGGTGTCTCCACCCGGGCAAGGGTGTCTCCACCTGAACAGGGGTGTCTCCACCCGAACAAAGGTGTCTCCACCCGAACAGGGGTGTCTCCACCCGGGCAAGGGTGTCTCCACCCGAACAAGGGTGTCTCCACCCGAACAGGGGTGTCTCCACCCGAACAAAGGTGTATCCACCCGAACAGGGGTGTCTCCACCCGAACAAAGGTGTCTCCACCCGAACAGGGGTGTCTCCATACGTACTTCCTAGAACCTATAAATATAGCCCCAGGCCCTTCATTTTTCTGGGTCTGGAATTTTGGAGAATTGGCGAAGCTCTGCTGGATTGAAGAGTGATCGATTTCTTCAACACGAGAGAGAGATTCGTCAGATCTGTATTCACCCACGTTCGTTCCTAAGGATTATCCCGTTGCGGTAATCCTAAGAAGAGCAATTATCTCGTCGTTACCGAGATAAGCGCTTCTGCTTCTAGATTCCTTCGCGAATCAACGGAGTTCTGCATCTGATCTGATTGTCAGGTAGTCCACGGATATCGACGTCCCCGTCACCGGCTAAAGACCCACGCAAGCAAGAGACGACGAACGGATCTTGCGTTATTTTCGAAAAGTTGTAATCTTTCATTCTTTTTCTTATTGAATATTTCGAATTCTTTGTAATCAAACTTTATTATAATGAGTTCGACAATAAAGGCAACTTTTACCGAAAACAGTGTTGAGGACATGTTTCTCGAGATCGTGGAAGACTCTCAGATTGTGATGAAGGGCGTCAGGAGGAATAACATGTATTACTTGACTGGAAGTATAGTGACAGGTGGAGAGCTGACAACTTCTGTTGATTTGACTAGACTGTGGCATTTGGGGCTTGGCCATTCCAGTATTTGATTCCTCGTATAGATTGAAAGAGGGTGCGAAGACCTGCAGTTTGAAATCCAGTGAACATGTTGATGTGAGCAAGAAGACCAAGGTGAAGTGTGGCACCTCTATTCACCATGCTAAGGGTCGTTCTGGAGGAGTTCACGTGGACGTTTGGGGGCCTTCCAAGGGGGCATCATTGGAAGGTAATAGGCGTTTGGTTTCCTTCGTTGGTGACTGTTCTAGGCGTGTTTGGGTTGCAACCAAATTCTCATTGGAGAAAGTCCTAGTAGTCTCTAACACTTTGAGATAGGCTGGTTCATGGACGTGGGGGCCACCGCATTACCAAACCGCGTGAAAGAGTGAACGAAGTAGGACTCTTTGTGGGGACCATCAGCAGGAGCACGTGAATGAGAGGTGTTAGAAGTAACTAATAAAAGAAATATTAATAAAAAATTATTTAATTCCTAATTAATATGCATTTCAACTACTTTCGAGCTACTTCTTAGTATTGAGGATTAAAAAAATATTTTGGAAGTAAGGATGACACGTAGACAGCACATAAGCGTTTAAGGAATTATTGGAAGTAAGTTTTTTATAAAACCATACACATTTTTTTTGCTTGGAAGTAGCAGAAGTAGTCTGTACTTTTTTTACTTCAGCTACTTCATAAATTGCTTCCGTGCGAACAAACATGCCGTAAGAAGTACTCTCTGAAAAGCATCTAAAGTACCTAAAATACCCTCTAAAAATTAATATGCAATACTTTATTCAAAGGTAGTATGGTAAAAGCCACGCATCGAATTCCGCTCGCTGTGTCCAGCACTCCCCACGTCTTTGTAAAAGCCGCGCCCTTCTGGTTG
>BQKN01045549.1:4960-24579 GCA_022839385.1 Asparagus kiusianus
AGAATACAAATAGGGTTTACACAAGAATCTCACAAATAAAACCCTCAAACTAACTCTCAAATCCCTCACACAAAACTCTCTCAAAAGGCTGCACAAAAGGACTGCACCAAAACAAATCTCCTGCTGAAAAATACCCAAAGCCGAAGTCTCTGTTTTTGCTCTCTGCCGCAGCCGCCAAAAATCTCCACGAAAACAAATCCTTGCCTTCCGCAGCCGCAAAGAGAAAAGAAAATCAACCTCCTGCGCTCTCGAACTCACGCAGCCGCCACACAAAAAATCACCGCCTCTCTTTTGCACTTGCACACAAAACAAAAAACCTAGGCGGGGTTTTTATAGCAGCGAAAGTCGGGTCGTGGGCCTCGTGAAGTCTTCACGCGGAATCAACTCGTTCACGAAATCGGTCCCACATGTTTCGCTTCATGCGGAAACAAAACCTCAAGTCCTGTAATCATTCACGTGGTGGTAGTGGACCCCCCACGTTCACAAAGGGTTCGAAGATGAACAAGTTTTGGAGCTCAGGGTTCAGTTTTGGAGTTTGTCGGTCGACCGCGGTGCAAGGCCGGTCGACCGAATACGTGCACAGACTCTAGGTATGAGTCTGGACTTAGCGCAGTCGACCGTCAGACCCTGTAATAATTTTTGGGTTCTGTCGTTTGATCGCGGTCGACCGTGAGTCTTGGGGCAGTCGATCGCCAGTCGGGTCAGGCCCATATGTGAGTTTCATGTTCTGATTTGAATTGGTGTTTGCTATAAATACAAACACACGTTTTAGGGTTTCTTTGGATTTGATTGGTGATAGAATTGGAGATATTTGGAGCACATAAAAGTGGTATTTTATGAGCTATTGGTTAGGGTTTTGTTGGAGAGAATTAGAGCTTTGTTGGTGAGATTAATTTGTGAGTTTAAGTGATTTATAATCTCAGTTTGTACTCTTTTTTCTATTAGTAAAAACCACATCTGCTTCTTGCCCCATAGACGTAGGTAACTTGCCGAACCACGTAAAATTGATTATTTATATTTGTGCTGTTATTTTGTATCTGTAGGCGTCAAAAATTGTCTATGGGTCCCCGCACGCGGCTCGATACAGAGAGAAGATGATGAATGTCACTATCCGAGTCACATGAGATCATTTGACGATGACAAACACATGAAGTGAGTCGACGGACCATGCGAAACGATGGAACTTCGGAATGACGGAAACACGAGCTGATCGGGAACCCCGCATCACTTGCAAAAGGCGGAGCGCCTCTCGTGTCTTGTCCATTTCACATATGATTCAATTATGGGAGCTTGTAGATCTTCTCGACGGCTTTCCAATACATCTTGAATCGCATGATTCCACGTTCAAACGACGAAGATACGACGAAAACGGACAAAACACGCAGGACTACGTCCCGGGCCTCGGCGAGACACCCAGAGGTGTCTCGGCCAGCTCGAAACACCCAAAGGTGTCTCGGCTTGGCCAAGACACTCTAAGATGTCTCGGCCAAGCCGAGACACCCAGAAGTGTCTTGTATTGGCCGAGACACTGTTGGTGGAAAATTTGCAAATAAGAAAATAATGAAAGAATTGTATTTGCTTTTATTCTCTCTAACTACTTAGAAAAAGAATGTTTACAACTCTCTCCACACTCGATTACAATTGGATTTCTTGATTACAAAATAGAAGAGAATTGATCTGAATCCTCTCCTTTGTTTAAATCTGGGTTCTTCATGATGACGATGGAGTGCTTCCTTCGAATGATTGCGTCGAATTTGCTCTTCGTTGACGATCCGATGTTTTGATTCACTAAAACAATGTCTTCTCCTCACGATTTGACGTTGTGAAGAACTTGCGTGGCAAGTTTAAAACTCTGGACGAGTTGATAACTCTGAATGAGTTGGAAACTCTTGAAAAAGAGTTGATTTGAACCGAGAATCAGTTCTCAAGCCAAGGCCGAAGGCTTCAAGGAATGCTCCAAAGGATGAATGCCGATCTCTCAATCTATGATGCTCCAAGATCTCCCCCTTTGCTGCCAAGTCCCAGATCCGAAAATGCCAGCCAGAGAAAGATCTGAACTAAGCTGATTTCTTCGTTATTTATAGGGGATTAAAGGGTGTAACCACCCCCTTAATTCACTCCTAAGTGGGGATAATGGGATGTAACTGCCCCTTAAATCACTCCTGAGTAGAGTTATGATCCCCTCAGATCGTGAAAAACAGTTTTGAAACCGTTCAGCTCGTGTTTGAACGAGTCAAACGCAAAATCCGCATTTTGGTGTGAATTCTGCATTCAAACGGAGTGTCTAGAAGCTTGAACGCAGCGTCTGGAAGCTCGGACGCAGCGTCTGGAAGCTCGGACGCAGCGTCTGGAAGTGCGTTTGCAGCGATTTGGAAGCTGCGTTGGCAGCGTTAGAAGCTGCGTCTAAGCTGCGTTTGCAGCGATTTGGAAGCAGCGTTGGCAGCGTTGGAAGCTGCGTCTGAGCTGTGTTTGCAGCGATTTGGGAGCTGCGTTGGCAGCGGATGGAAGCTGCGTTTGGCAGCGGATGGAAGCTGTGTTTGGTAGCAGATGGAAGATGCGTTTGTCAGCGGATGGAAGCTATGTTTGCAGCTTTCAGAGGCTGCGTTTGAGCTGCGTTCGTGGCTATGAACGCAGTGCGTCTTGATGCTAGTACGCGGGGAGGACTTCCACGTCTTGATTTTGAAGAGACCGTCGACTTATAGTCTCTTTCTGTTGAAGTGTTGCGAAGATCATCATTTTGTAATCTTAGATATGTGAGAGTCGTATTGTAACTCCTGATGTTGATTGTGAAGGCTGTTGATTAGAGCTTTCATCAGTTGTCGTGAAGGTCGTCAGATTGTAACCTTCAGCGATCTACGTAAAAGTCTTCAAATTGTAGCCTTTTAGAAGTCGTCAGATTGTAACTTCCATCACCGGTGTTTGATGGAGAATTAGCTATCTATTGTGATTTTTAGACATCCTACAGACACCCATTGGTGTCTCGGATTGGCCGAGACACCCAAAGGTATCTTAGAAATTGTAGAGTGATTTTGGTTATGATTCGTTTCGAATCTGAAGAAACTCAAAACCTAAAAGTTGCAGATCTCCTTGTTAGCTTTCCAATGCATCTTAGATCAGGTCATTTGGAGATTATTTGAGAAATTTAAAGCCAAAATACCAAAGATAGTATAAACTCTGAGACAATGTTGGCGTCTCGGAGAAGAATGATAATTTTGGACATGATCTGATTTGAATCTGAACAAACTCAAAACACAAAAGTTGTAGATCTCTTTGTCAGATTTCCAATTCATCTTAGATCAGATCATTGGGAGGTCATATGAGAAAGTTAAGATTAAAATACTCGAGATACTCACTGGTGTCTCGGCCAGGCTGAGACACCCAGAGGTGTCTTGGCCAAACCAAGACACTCACTGGTGTCTCGGCCAGGCCGAGACACCCACGAGTGTCTCGGTCAAGCCAGGACACCCATGGGTGTCCGCAACCCCCAGAATGCTGTTTTTAGCTGTTTTTGGCTGTTTTGAGCCGTTTTCGACGTTAACCGTCTGGATTCCCCAGAGCCTATAAATACAACCCCAGGGCCCTTATTTTTTTAGATCTGGAATTCTCGAGCATTGGCAAAGCCCTGCCGGACTAAAGACTGAAGGTGCACGAATTTCAGAGAGGATGAGGAGAGATCGGATCGAGTTCGTCGGCATAAAGAAGAGGAGCTCGTCAGATCTACAGTTCTCGTGTTCGTCCTTTAATATTACCCCGTTGTGGTGATCTTAAGAAGAGTAATTATCTCCCTGTTGTTGAGATAAGCGCTATGATTTCTTGATTCCTTCGCGAATCAACGAAGTTCTACCCGATTTTTCAGCAATCAGATCTGATCAACGGTGATCCATGGATATCAACATCCCCGTCACAGGCCAAGATCCCACACAAGCAGAAGACCGATAAACGATCTCTGCGCTGTTTGAAGAGAATTGTGCTTTTGTTTTGTTTTCATTGTGTAAAGGTCTTATAAAAAAACTAATTTTTGTTTTCGTTGTAAATGTCTGAAGTTTGTAATGAATCCCGCAATGAAACAATCAATTTTCTCCGCAAACAGTATTGTTTGGCCTTCTCTCTCGGTGTTTGGTTTGGTTCCTCGAAGCACGTCGATTTTGGCTTCCACGCTCAACAAGTGGTATCAGAGCTTAGGCTACATTTGAGCTAACTAGAGGAGTAGATCGCTTTGAAAGTTCATCAAGGGCTTCAGTTGGTGATAAATGTAGGATTTTTCCTATTTGTGGACATCGTTTCTGTCGTGCGGGGTGAGATCTTTCGGGGGTTCTTGTTAGGGTGTTAATTGGAGGTAAAAATCTCTCATTTATCAGTTTGGATCTATTCTTTATTTGTTCCGCACTGGTTTGTTGGTGCTTTAAGATATATAACCGAGAAAGAAGGAGTTGAGACTGGGATATTGGATTGTTCAGAAGTTCTTGACCTGCATATTAAAGTCCTTTGAGCACATTGGTATGAGCAAGGAAACCGAGGTGGAGTTTGGCACTTCCATTCGATGATTGAGAGGTCTTCTAGGTGGTGTTCATTCAGGCATTTGGGCACCTTCCAAGGAGGCATCATTGGGAGATAATCGGTATTTGGTTTCCGCAGTTGGAGACTGTTCTAGGTATTAGTGGGTTGCAATCAAGTCCCGTTGGTGTGAAGTCCTAGAAGTCAACAACAGATGGAGGAATTGTATTGACAGAAAGGTGATCCGTTATTCTGATTTTGGTAGGAGTCCTTTCTTACGTTTATGCCGAGCTCACGATAGTTTGAGATACTTCATTAGAGAGGAAACATTAAGGCGACGAGATGAGATGACAATTTTGATGGGTCGTTCCTTGCTGGAGGAGGATCGACGTTGGTTGTCGATCATTGGATTGCAAAGGAGTTTTGGAGCTTCGACATATTTAGGTCATCTTAGTCATAGATTGACGACTCGTGCGTTTGGAGTCATTGGATCTGATGGAGCTGCTTCAGATTTTGGGTTACGTCGGATGTTTGGCTATCCAGTATTTAGTTACATTAATGATGTGAGATTTGATCCGATTGCACGTTTGGGATTTAGAGGCTCGTTTGGTTATCAGTTGGAAGACTCTGATTTTGTTCTGAGCAGGTATGTCACATTTAACTCTCGGCAGGTGGAGAACGTTGATCAGATTGTTGGGATATCACAGCGAGTGGAGAGTGATGCTACTCTACGTTGGGTGGAGATTACTCCACATACTCCAGATCATAATGCATCGTTTGAGATTCCAACTGAGGTGATATAGATTAGGGATCATTTAGATTTAGATGTAGATGATGAGTTGGTTGATTCGAGTGTAGCTGGTGGACATAGTTTAGATTTGGATATGGCCGTTGGTTCATCTCAGGTGGAGGTGTGTAGTTTGTTTTATTTTGGGGCCATTGGGAAAGTTATCAGTCGCAGATTTGCCGGTGAATAGTTGAGAACTCTTCTATTGGATTGAGGACCATTGGAGGCCATTTGGGGGAACTACGTTGAAGGCTTAATTCATTGGGCAAGAGGATACATCTGCAGTCATTTATGATGCAGCCGATTTGGTGAGTTGATACTGACGTTTGGAAAGTGATCACTTTCTCATTTGGGTCTCGACTTGTTGTTGATTGAGTCAGTTCTTGTGATTTGTTTCACTTTGTACTAGACGCAACAAGTAAGACGTTTGGTTGGTGTTGGTGTCGACTCAGTTTAGGAAAACTTCGCTGATGTGGAGAATTGTAGATTTGACGAAGGGTTCAAAGAAGAACAGGTTTTGAAGCTCTGGGTTTAGTTTTGGAGTTTGTTAGTCGACCGCGGTGCAAGGCCGATCGACTGAATATGTGCACAGACTCTGGGTATAACTCTGGACTTGGCGCGGTCGACCGCCAGACCATGCAATGATTTTTGGGTTCTGTCGTTTGATCGCGGTTAACCGCGAAACTTGGGGCGGTCGACCGTCAGTCGGGTCAGGCCCATATGCGAGTTTCCTGTTCTGATTTGGATTGGTGTTTGCTATAAATACAAACACACGTTTTAGGGTTTCTTTAGCTTTGGTTGGTGATAGAATTGGGGATATTTGGAGCACAGAAAAGAGGTATTTTCTGAGCTATTGGTTAGGGTTTTGTTGGAGAGAATTAGAGCTTTGTTGGTGAGATTAATTTGTGAAGTTGAGTGATTTGTAATCTCAATTTGTACTTTTCTTCTCTATTAGTGAAAATCTCATCCCCTTCTTGCCCCGTGGACGTAGGCAACTTGCTGAACCACGTAAAATTGGTTGTTTATGTTTTTGTCGTTATTTTGCATTGTTTAACCTTCTCCCTCGGCGTTTGGTTTGGTTCCTCGAAGCACATCGGTTTTGGCTTCTGCGTTGGATTCCGCGCACAACATGTTGATTATCCTCGCAATATGTGATGCCTGTCAAGCTACAATTTGTGCTAATCGATCTCTCGTATCTTTAGCTATTGACAAATTAAGAGAGCGTTTCAAATGCATGTTTGAAACATTTTAACTAGCAACAAAAGGCCCCATCAAATGGTCAAATCTATACCAAACCTATGTCCTAAAACATTTTCTTAATTTGTTAGTAGTCAAAAAACACGAGCTTTATTAGTACAAACTGTAGCTTGACAAGCATCGCGTATATATCTTGAGGATAATCAACGTTCATACGTGATACGTATGTACTACTATTATATTACAAATCAACTGCGGGCTATAAAAAAAATTTCAAGAAATGGGGGACATTTCCTCCTTTCCATTGTGAGTGGAAGGGTAAATTTATAATTTCACAAGAAATTAAGTTATTTTTTCTATCTATTTTGTAGATTTCCCTTTCTTTCTTCTGGATCATTCTAAACTCTTTAGCAATAAAAATTTATTGAATTGAAGCATAACTTTACTGAATTGAGACATATATAAAACATTGGTGAAATTGTGAACCATGCGCTTTCATAGTTCTCTTTTAGCTAATATGAGACTTTGCCATGTTCCATGCCTTCAGCCATGAAATCTTTACGCTCTCTTCTCCGTTGTTGAATGCGTAGAGACGAGGATCGCCTCTAACAAGCGATGTGGGATAAACTCTAGAGGCGATGCATGTCCGCCCTCCCGCACCAAAGCTCTCGACGACTGAGTGATCAATCTGTTTCAATAACCAACGACATGAAATTCAATGAACTTGTCCAGGGTTTAACACAGCAGCCAGGTAGTATAATGCAAACGGTTAATTGCAGATAGCCCCCCCTACTGTCACCTAATTGTGAATAGGCTCCTTCTAGTCCTATTGATGCGGATATATCCTCGTAGGGTACGTGGTTTTTTTTAATCCTCAGAGAAAGAGAAAATTGTTTTTTGACGGATCGATAGGCTTCCTGATCGAGGGTAAAAGAGTTAAAACATTAACCAGGGGTTCTATCTGCAACAATAAACCTTTGGTTGGTTGGTGTTGGTGTTGGCTCAGTTTTAGGAAAACTTCGCCGATGTGGAGAATTGTAGATTATTTGGCGAAGGGTTCAAAGAAGAATAGGTTTTGGAGCTCAGGGTTTAGTTTTGGAGTTTGTTAGTCGACCGCGGTGCAAGGCCGGTCGACCGAATATGTGCACAGACTCTGGGTATAAGTCTGGACTTGGCGCGGTCGACTGCCACGGTCGACCGCTAGACCATGTAATGATTTTTGGGTTCTGTCGTTTGATCGCGGTTAACCGCGAAACTTGGGGCGGTCAACCGTCAGTCGGGTCAGAGTCAGACCTATATGTGAGTTTCCTGTTCTGATTTGGATTGGTGTTTGCTATAAATACAAACACACGTTTTAGGGTTTCTTTGGCTTTGGTTGGTGATAGACTTGGGGATATTTGGAACACAGAAAAGAGGTATTTTCTCAGCTATTAGTTAGGGTTTTGTTGGAGAGAATTAGAGCTTTGTTGGTGAGATTAATTTGTGGATTTGAGTGATTTGTAATCTCAATTTATACTATTTTTCTCTATTAGTGAAAATCTCATCCCCTTCTTACCCCGTGGACGTAGGCAACTTGCCAAACCATGTAAAATTAGTTGTTTATGTTTTTGTCGTTGTTTTGCATTGTTTAGCCTTCTCTCTTGGCGTTTGATTTGGTTCCTCGAAGCACATCGGTTTTAGCTTCTGCGTTGGATACCGCGCACAACATGTTGATTATCCTCGCAATATGTGATGCCTGTCAAGCTACAGTTTGTGCTAATCGATCTCTCGTATCTTTAGCTATTGACAAATTAAGAGAGCGTTTCAAATGCATGTTTGAAACATTTTAACTAGCAACAAAAGGCCCCATCAAATGGTCAAATCTATACCAAACCTATGTCCTAAAACATTTTCTTAATTTGTTAGTAGTCAAAAAACACGAGCTTTATTAGTACAAACTGTAACTTGACAAGCATCGCGTATACATCTTGAGGATAATCAACGTTCATACGTATGTACTACTATTATATTACAAATCAACTGCGGGCTATAAAAAAAAAATTTCAAGAAATGGGGGACATTTCCTCCTTTCCATTGTGAGTGGAAGGGTAAATTTATAATTTCCAAGAAATTAAGTTATTTTTTCTATCTATTTTGTAGATTTCCCTTTCTTTCTTCTGGATCATTCTAAACTCTTTGATGTCATCAAATTAAGAAGGGAGCCACATAAGTAAACATATATCATTCATATCTAGGTTAAAAGATATATATAGAGAGAATGATTAATTTTAACAATAATAAATATATGAAAATTTAAGAAATGATTTTATACAAAGATCTACTACTATATACAACTCACCATATAAATAGAACAGTAAAAATATGAGAAAATTATTGGAGGAAAGAGAACATGTAGTTCAAAGAAATATAACATCTTACCCCCTCTCTCTCTCCCCGTGTCCGCTTTTAAATGCACTATCTTTCTAAATAAAATGAAAATATTTTTCATATTGTTTATAAAATTTAAAGAAACCAAAAACATAAACTTTCATCACAAACTTTTGCACATGTCTGTTTCTAGTTCTCTATACTATTATATTAAAAACTTTATAATAGGGCTATCTAAACATTTTAAGGACATTTTGTATCCCAATAGAAATGCGAGGGGCATATATGTAATTATGTCTTCCTTTTTTCTCTGTTATATTTTCTTTTTCTAGAACAATCAATATGAAATGATATACAATTAGAGCTTACTAGTATATTTATTATTACAAAAAATAAAAATAAAAATAAACATCTATCACAATTTGTGTTGTAAGAGATATAAATATAAAAGGATAAGGGTCTTTTTTAAAATAAATTATTAGATATTAACGAATATGAATATAATAGTTAGAATTTTAATAAGTTTAAACCTAAATGGTATCGGAAATCTATATATATCTACATACTTGGGTTAAGAATAATTCAATATAATAACTTGATGGTAAATATGAACATACTATTCTAAGCAAATTATTTAAAGTGCTCCTAGGATGGTATTTTGAAAAAAAAATCCACTTTGTTATGATGTGTCCTATTTCCCTTCGTTAAAATCAAGTGACCAGTCAAATTGAAATATATATTCTAGCTAATTTTAAATAAGGTAATACAAGATAACTCCATCTCAAAATGAAAAAAATATCACAAAAGACTCTTATGCACGTGTTCCTTTTATATAAAATTTGGGACGATTATTTTACATGAACTTTTATGTCAGTTTCACATCTATTGCATGTGCATGTGCACGGACTTGCAATAATACTAGTTATTATATTAAAAACTTAGCCAGGATACCGAGAACTTTGAAGGATTTTTTACCTCTTAATACAAATGTGATGGGGGTATATGGTTAATTTTGTGATTGTCTATATCTATTGAAAATTATTTAAAAAATTATGAAATTAATAAAATATTTAATAATTTATTAAAACTATAAATTAAATGGGTAAATATAATATGTATATATCTATTGAAAATTATTTAAAAAAGTTGACTTCTAATATTACATTTCTTATAAATGATTCTCCTCCGTCAGCCTTCTTCATACGTAATATAAACAACTTTTGATCCAGATAAAATTAGAACTACTAGTTTTTTAAAATCATTTGAATAATTTCTACTCTTGTAAGTATACAAGTTGAAAACTATAAAAATGTAACTTGATATGTATTATGTCAGAAAGCTATAACGAAAATTTGCTAATTTTTTATTTAAAATAAAAGAATATTATTCTTTACTCTTTTTAAAAGTAATTACCCAAGCAAATTTAGATAATGTTACTTGTTATTTTCTAAAGCAGTACAAGTAAAAAATAATAAATATATGTCCATTTTCAAGTTATTACATTTAAAATTTCTAGCTAAAGGATAAATTTGGTATGACTTAGCTAATTGAAAACATAATATATTTGTATCCCCTTTGAAAAAGTCAAAACGTCAAAAATTGAAAGAAATGCAAGACTGAAATAAATTTCCATTTATCAAATCTAGTTTTAAAGTAAACCATTTTATTTCCAGCCCACCTCTCTGTTAACTGTGGCTTGGGCTTTGAGCGACTGCAATTTGGTTTGTTTCGATTAGACGCATTAAGCTCGTTTGTAAGTGAACAGGTCGGTAACGATTAAGCCCAATTCAACCACGGAGGTAGGATTCATGACAAGTGCTTTTCAACTCTTTAGCAATAAAAATTTATTGGATTGAACCACAACTTCACTGAATTGAGACATAAAACATTGGTGAAATTGTGAACCGTGCGCTTCTTAGTTCTCTTTTAGCTTATCTGAGACTTCGCCATGTTCCATGCCTTCAGCCATGAAATCTTTACGCTCTCTTCTCCGTTGTTGAATGCGTAGAGACGAGGATCGCCTCTAACAAGCGATGTGGGATAAACTCTAGAGGCGATGCATGTCCGCCCTCCTGCACCGAAGCTCTCGACGACTGAGTGATCAATCTGTTTCAGTAACCAACGACATGAGATTCAATGAACTTGTCCAGGGTTTAACACAGCAGCCAGGTAGTATAATGCAAACGGTTAATTGCAGATAGCCCCCCCTACTGTCACCTAATTGTGAATAGGCTCCTTCTAGTCCTATTGATGTGGATATATCCTCGTAGGGTACGTGGTTTTTTTTTTATCCTCAGAGAAAGAGAAAATTGTTTTTTGACGGATCGATAGGCTTCCTGATCGAGGGTAAAAGAGTTGAAACATTAACTCAGGGGATCTATAGTTATTACATGCAAGGTAATTATCATTAAAGAGAGCATTCACAGCAGTAACGTGGCTGCTTGATGTTGAAAATCTTTTCACTTTATGAAAGTTTCCACACTTCTTGAGAAGTGTTTTTGATGCCTTGTCGTCGTTTGGGATGTATTCAGACATCAATATTTGTATTTGCACCTCAGATGATTTACTGGATATCTCGTAGACGATTGAGTTACTTTCATTCTTATCTCTTCTGTTTGTTCATAGTTGTCAATATTGTTATATCGATGGAACACACAACTTAATCATCCTCACTAAAGTTTCAACATAAATTGAAGATGAATTCTTCTCGTAGAATTGCTAAGATTTGGTATACTGGAACTGTGACTATTATAATTGATCAATATTTTTTTTTAAAAAAAAGGATTGCACAAATGAATTTCAAACAACAGCTCCTTGCAGAAACAGAACTAAAGAAAAAGAGAGTTCAGAATATGCAGCATTCCTATTTTGTTTCTTTTCTGTGCTTAGCATAAGTGGAACCCTTTTGTGTTTGGAGAGGCAACGTTATACTATAAATTGGTTGATTCGAGACGCTAAAAAGAAAATTATCACAATTACAAAAAGATGAATACGAGTAAATAGTTAATACAACTATTCCACTTATGAGTTAAATCAAGAATAAAGAATACCGTACACAATTCCGTTACAAAGTGTAAGTGGATACAGAAAAACCTCCCTTGTTACTGAAAACCTGAAGAAAGCGTGAGGATTTGATCCTATACTTGCCTCGTTCCACCTGAATGTCAACAATGAATGCCGAGGATTGGATCTCTGTCATCACTATCTCTATATGCTTACTTCTGGTTCACTTCAATGCTGCCCTACAAAATATTTCTTGCGAATATGATGCTCAACGGGCAGCTTCTTAATTTGCTTCTCCAATTCACTGTCAATTAAGTTGAATAACTTTTGCCTGTAACATAACCATAAAGACACCTTGACCCACATCCCTCAACATACTTTATGGATTATATTCAATCATTACATACCTCCGATTAATCATCTGAAAAAAATTCAATACTTCTCTTTTGATGCATCACACTAGTACAAAACAGGACAGCCCAAACGATTGGAACCGTTTGGGAAAACACAGTCCCAAACGATTACAACCGTTTGGACTGTAAAAAGAACCGTTTGGGCTAAAGCCGTTAGGGAAAAGTCTACCCCAACGGTCGTCCAAACGGTTACAACCGTTTGAAAAAAATCTCAAACGGTTATAACCGTTTGGACAGAGTAATATTGTCCAAATGGTTACAACCGTTTGGGCGGAAAGTAGCCCAAACGGTTACAACCGTTTGGGCTAATTTTCGCCCATAACTGTTTGGATTGTATATTTTAATATTTTTTAGATTTTAACTACTTTATTTATCTACCTATTTACATTTAATATACACATCTCACACAACGATTATTCAATATCTCACAATGAAATCAAATACATATACATACACAAAAATGTCTCAAAAGATGCTGAATATCCAATTCAAATAGATAATATAATATTAAAAATAAAACATATACATACACAATGATTACTCAATATCTCACAATAAAAGCATCCAATTTTATATATTTGTCTCTAATATCCATTCAAATAACAAGAAAAAGATAATATAGAAATGGGAGAGCCAGCATCAAAGTTCATGTAATTGCTGCACTCGAGCTCTTCTCTAACATATCATTTGCCTACAAAATGAAACATGTAATAGCAATAATGAGATAATTGAGCTTTTCTTCTACACGAAGGAATACTTTAGTTCGATGAAATTCCAAACTGATAAAGTGATAATATACAAACAAAAGAGTAGGTAATGTTGGTGGTAGAAGCTGCTGAGGTTGGTTGGAGGTAGAGGAGAGGGAGCAAGAGAAGGAGGTGAAGCGTTTTTTTCCTTCAGCTATCTTGATGGATATCATTTGTGTTATAACGTCAATACCGTTAAAGAAAAAGAAACTATCGTGCAGTATACATCTATCGATCAGCATAACGTTAATGAGCTATTATCAGGAGTTACTCGTCAGGAGTAGGTAATGTCAAAATTCTTAAAAGGTACATAATTAAACAACTTGCTAATAGTTTATAAGGTCTAAGGATTTGTATGTTGACTTTGTTGATTTAAGAATGTTGAAGGGGGAAAACTACTGAATAATTACTTGAAGGACTTGGTAAGAGATGACTTCAGCCAGGAGTATTGTAATTTTACTCTCACTTTATGTCATTGGCTCATTGCTAACAATATGAACTTTTTATATTTCTTAACTGACTGTTGATATTTTGGTCTGTTAGACTTTCTCATTAGTCTGCATAAGGACCCACATGAGAATATGATTATATGCAATACAATCAAGCAAAACAAGGATAAAAACAACTTCAATACTCATTAAAATGCAGAGAAAATGATGCTTGAAGATGTCATGATAAATGATGATGTGTAAAATGAGTGAAAATCACGTGTTCATGACTGTGTGCATGGCTCCTGCATACATGCAAATATGCTTGTGTTTGTGCAAACACCGGTGCACAGGTGTGGGTAAGATGATTACAAGATAGAAGCATCTGAATTACATCCAAGATTGAGTGTAGAAGAGATACTGACCTGACGATTGTCCAAAAGGTACGGAGTGTGAAGGGGGGTCGTCTATAAATCATTTTCTTCTATAGGTGCTTGCCGATTTGCATCTATATCTGTGTAAGAGATGGACTGCAAATAAAAAATCTTTTTTGCAACTGAAACCAACGTAGGGAAGTTTTTGAGTCAAACAAAATGCAGAGAACATCTTCTATGTACCTAATCAAAAATTGCTTAAAGCTCTAAAACTTAATGCTGAACAAGTTATTTAAACTACAATTATTAAAAGGTACTACAATTATTTTTATTTCATAGTTGTGTTTAGAAACTGTAATCTGTAGCTGACTGACTGTAGTTTTCTAATGTATATACCTTTCACTTGCATTTTTGGAGTTAAAGAGAAATGACTAGATTTTTATAAAACTGCAGCTAAGTTTTCTTTTGGAGTTAGACAGTTAGTCCGAACCTACGAATTGGCGAAGACATACGAATTTACCAGTGGGCCAAACAAATGTGAAATCCAGTGGATAGAAAAACAGGATGACATACTTCTTCCCTATATATTCAGAAAGCTTGACCTGAGACAAAATAGATCAATTACATGATATACAAAATATACAAGTTACTGTAGAAGGAATCATAATAACAAAAGAAGAAGAAGCATCCATTAAAAGTTAAAACAGGTTTTCGACAGATAATTACAAGATAGTGTTTAACATGAACTACAGAAGCACTGTTAACTTTGCACTCCTGATTCCTTAATACATGAGTGCTAGACACCTATTCTCTGCAACCATCCTAGTAGCATTTACATGTAATCTACATCATAAGAATGAGCAACACTGGATGACATGGTAGAACACACCAATAAAGACAAAGGAACAACAAGTGCTGAACTATTACATGTGAAATATAAACCATACATGAAGACATGATGCCTGACACTGAGCGCTGCAATCCAACTCGACAACAGAAGTGGCAACATGCATGGTATGGTACCATTTCAGTCAACCTGACCAACTATGGAAAAGATTACAATAACACTATATAAATAGATCATAACTGCAACTCTATCACAAGTAATATACGATAGAACTGTATGTACTAAACTAAAGCAGAATTCTTTGTCAATACTTGCATCGTTATACCCATGAAAGCTCTCATCATAATGTGACTCAATGAATATGAATAAACTATCTCTAAATTCATATAACATCCCAATTTATTTCCTTCTTTTCTTCTACAATTCCATCATTCCTAACTCTATATAGAATATCATGACCAGAGTGTTATTACTAAGACCTAGGTTTCACTCAGAAGCGAATAAAACAAAACACCAAACTGAATAATAGTGACTATAAATAATATCAGAGAAGTAGTTTGCCACCTTTCCTCCGAATATGATTTACCCCATTGATGGCATCTGACATAACTTGTAGTCTCCTATTCAGTGACAACATTTCTGCATACCAAGTTAGCATAATAATCTCAAAACATCCCCAGTTGCTAGATGCCTATAATCAAAATCAATGGCAATTCTTGTAGAACGATGCTCTCAATATTACGTCAACTCCATCAACTTCTTTACTCTTTCTATACTTCTGCAGCAAAAATGGTAAGGGGTAAAAAAAACAATAACAGAAGGAAAACACCAGTTAACACCTAAAAGTAAATTAAATAAGAAAAAGCAATATTCACGAGGCAGAAACTTAATTGATACAGAACCTCTTTGGCATATCAGGTAGCAACTCTTTCACAGACTGAATAAGAACCTCAGTTCCTGTTTCCTCTTTTGAACCATTTGAAGAATCTTCAATGCCTGCTATGATGTCCAATCACACAACTACCAGCTCAGCCGAGAATACATACACAAAAGAATAATACAAATGATACACAACTATGGTACCTGAAGAATCCAGAGGTGATCCGCCTCTAAGATAACATCTCGCAATTTCATTACTGTCTCCGCCTTCTGCAAGCAAAAAATTATCTAGCATATGGCCTATCAATCTATAAGCAACCAAACTTGTCTCATCAGATATCTCCTGGATCAAGATTTCTCTCATGTTTGCAGCTCCCAATTCCTCTTCAGGAAAATGATCACAAGTCTTTTTATGATTACCTGGATCTGGATTAGATCTCTTGATTAAGTCTTCATTTCTATTATTACTCTCCAAATTAGACTTCTTGATGAAGTCGCCAACAACGGAAGCCTGCTCAAAACAATGCTTGAGAGGATTTATATGATTATCCTGATTCAGTATAGGTAACTTCTTAATAAACTGCATATCAGACTTCAATGAGAGAAAATTTGAATCCCCTGTACCCTCTGCTTCATCATTTAAGCAAGATCCATGATCCTTTCTGTTAGAATTAGAGCAATAGCATTCATCAGCCAAATCAAAATCATTACTTTCACAGTCATCATCAGTTCCTAAAATTTCTGGGTTTTCATCGATTCTCTCGTCTGGAAGCAGGTGCGATGCAGTTGCTTTCAGATGACAGCTAATATTCAGTACAGCCTTTACTTCTTCATCCACAATCCCTGCTGAAAACAATTGGAGCCTACGCCGAGACTTCCTGTTTAAAGTAGCAAGAATTCTCAATACTACATCTGGGATATCTATCGTGTCACAATAAAAAAGATATTCCATTAAATATTTTCTAAGATTAATTCTAAAAACCTTCCGATCAACTTTGGCTTCAGGATCCACTAGAGGTTGCAAGGCAACGAGCTCATAAATCCCGACTTTTGGGAGTGACCAAATAGCTCCTAGTATATCATTCTGCAGTCCTACTGTTTCTGGTGAAAAAGGATAGAATTTAGACTCAGTTATCTCAAGACATCTAGTCCTTCGTTTGAGAGACAATTGCACAAGTGATAAAGCTTTAGCAAATGATTCTGGAAGTTCATTCCCCTCCTTGAGATTCGACATAAATTTTTTGCATCTCTTCTTCACACGTTGAAGTAGCAGATCCCTTTTATATCCAGACCGTGGAGGTGGAAACTGAGGGACAAACGTGACTCCCCTTAGCTTCTTGTTCATTGCTTTTAGATCCTCAAAGGGCATTTGGTCAATTTCTTCCAAAGCTTTGAGAATAGATGACATAAGAGAAGCTGAAACAGGAGTAAGAAGCGTTAGCTGTTTCTTCTGAAAATTGCCGGGGTCCTTGAAAACCTCGAATAGCTCCTTAATTGGTGTCAAGCAATCTTTGTCACTTGATCCTTCAAGAACCTTTGGAAGATAGTTTTTTATGACCTTTTTCATTCTTGAACGGGTTTTCTCAAATCTAATCTTCCTATCTGTAACCAGAGTAGCTATAAGGCAAAGTGCGTTATTGTTCAAGACATTCATCATGGAATACAAGTTATGTAAGAAATAAGAAGGGTTGTCATGGTAGCTCTCCGTATTAAATGTCTCAAAGAATTTCAGATAGTTCTCAACAACATGATGTTTTCCTTGGCTACCACTAAATGCGTTAAAGCTGCCAAAGCTTTTCTCAACATTTGATCTAACTTTCTCATAAGAAACCTGAAGAATGACAGATTCAATACGCATGAATAGATTACAAAGAATGAGAGTACAATGAATACTGATGAAAGCAATTCTGAACTCGAGTGAGATTAAACTCACATGAATAGGAACACAAACAACATGAGATGATCACATGATGAAAATCCTGAAGGAAATAATTCGGAAACTCTAGTGAGACTTAAGCATCTATAGATTGTAGTGACTAGATTATTATAAAACAAACTCATACCGATCCAAGCAAAAACTCATGTCTAATTAGTTGCTTGGGATGTCAACAATACAGTAAACTTAGGCAAAATAAATTTGAAAGGTCCATAAGTAGGTTAATAAGGATTGTCCAACCTCATATGACAGGTCAGGTCAGTTCAACTGGTTATGGTTCAAGTATCTAGACTTAGGAAAATGTGATATGAGTGGTCACAGAACTCTGTCGAGCACCTTTCCAATTATTCATACACAAATATGAGAGGTTTTTTTTGGCATTCTGACTTATCCATCAAAAGTAAATCGCGCATGTATACTAAGATTGTTTATATTGCTCTGCTTTGTGACTCATGTTCTTTTGTTTTTACATTCTACTGTATTAATTCTTCTTGTCTAATATTCATTAAAAGTCAACCTATAGGATAATATGGATAATGTTATAAATAGTAACAGGTAGGGGGGGTGGGAATTGGGGCACAGCTAAAATAAGGGAAGATCCCATGCATTCAGAAGCCTATGATAGCCAGCTTGGCTTGTTGAGAGATTTGGTTTTGGCAATACAGACCAAAAAGCACAAATGATTATACCTACACTTCTTATTAAGAAATTCGTATACTGCAGATTCACAAATAACTAAATCCTCGAGACTCTGCTATCTATACTAAAAAAGGGAGTGCATTTAACTTTACTCACCTTAAGACAATAGCTTACATGAGGTTGTGAAAGCATAACACCAATTTAATGAATGTTGTAAAATGTAGTCAATAAAAATAAAGCATGGATATGTTCATGTCCTTCATAGTTATCAAAATAATATTTGAATTAATTGCCATTTAAATTGTACTGACCCTTGCATCATTGCATAAGAAGCATATTGGGCCATGATGGTGAGGCTGTTCATGTGGGGCATCTATGCACATGCAGACTTTTGTGCGTGAATATGTATGTGCATTAAATTTATCATGCCAATTTATTCACGAACAATGTAAATTATAATCCACAAAGGTTAATCATAGCCTATGGCTTCAAGGACATATCAAATGAAATTTAACAGGTTGCAACTCTTTTGATCCATAGATATAATAATCGCTTAGATACAAGCTAATCCATGAGCTCTCAGTGCACATAAAACAAAACACAAAAATTTCAATTCAGATCTATGACAAAGTGCATTTTCAATTTCTGCAGTAAGAGATTAAAGTCCCTGAGTCTAAATTCTTAAATAAGAAAACTCTCCAACATCACTTCCTAACTTAAGGAGCTTTAACTATGTATAAGTGTTGAGGGGTACCCTGGTTTCAGGTGAAACCTCGAGTTTTTTATTTTATTTTAACTTGCAATTTTTTAAGTCATGAGAACTTATAGAAGAGGGAAACAACTCACTTCATTACTACTGAAGCATGATTCTGGCGCGTACCTGCGAACAACAACAATATCCATGGAATAAAAATACCTTCCAATACGCAAAACACAACAAATCAACTTTAACAAGCATAATAGAAGTTATTATATAAGGGCAATAACTTTTTTGAGTTTTGGACAGCTACATATATATCAATATAACCATGAAAAATCTGCACAGATATTGAATGTATTATTCCTTACCAGTTATGCATAGACCTATTAGTATTATAATTAGTTAGATACAGGCATTGTGCTCTATAAACCCAGAATAATGTTTATGAAGCTTAAAATTGTGTATACTAAGTACTGATAGAATTTAGGCTATCATTCTTTATTATAGCTATTTGAACTTTTCTTCTCTAGTCCTTCATGTAAAGCAGTCCTTCAGGTACAGAGCCAATAAGTAACAAGAGACCACAGTGTAGGGCCGTGGATTTTTCTGCTTCATGCACATGCATGCATGTATGCAAGCATACTCTGTGTTCATGCACATTTTAGTAGTGCAATTACAAAAAAGTGTACTTTGGTTAAGTGCTCAAAAAAATATTTGATGCAAAAGCAGAATCTTAGCAGTACCTTGCTTTTATGTCAAAATTGCTACCTTTACATCGAAATGGCTGCTTGAAATGCAAAAAAAAAAAA
>BQKN01045551.1:0-10734 GCA_022839385.1 Asparagus kiusianus
TAAACATTCTTTTTCTAAGCAGTTAGAGAGAATAAATCAAATACAATTCTTTTTACTAATCTTCTTGTTACAAAATTTCCAACAAACAAAAGATGGCGACTCCGCTAGGGACTAGCTTCACCGACGAAGAAGTGGTGGTGCAATCTGATGCTCACCTCGCTGGAACGACCGTTGAGACCCTTGTAGTTGAATTTGATCAAGCCAAGTATGAGGAAGCTCTTTCCTCTGGATCGTTGAGCCCCAAAGTCAGGCGCAACACCCAGAAAGCCTCTAAAGAGATCCCGCTTGCTGCAGAGAAGCCGAAGAAAGCCCTCTCCTTCGATCAAAGCCTCAAACTCGCTCTGCAAGTTGAAGATTCTATACCCGCGTTAAAATAATGTGTGGTGGGTAGCAAAAGACCTCTGGTAGAAGAAAATTCAACCACTACCAACAATGATGCGGCTAAGATCCTGAAGCAAGCCAAGAAGAACACAGCTCGAAGGCGGAGGAGATCCATCCGACGAGCGCATCTTCGAGAAAACCGATCCTCGGTTCAAGGCAAAGATTGCGTTTCCAAAATCTCGCCCAAAGGTTGCGTTCCTATCCCAGAACGCATGCTTCGCGGCAATGAGCCTAATTACGAGCCGCGAGTAATACAACTTAAACGCGACCCTCAGTGGTGCGTTGTCCCTCCGAAACGCAACACTATTAAGGACGCACCAGATGAGTGCGTCCAGATAAAACAAGACCCCAAGAGGTCTGTTTCTAAACGCAGGTTCAAGCCTGATGTTCCCAAACCACAACGCTCTTGCGTTTCAACTCCAGGACGCAATGTGGTCCGAGAGGGACAACATGGGTTGGAGATTCATGTGCAGCGAGAACCAGTCTCACCCAATCAAGGACAGGGGGTTGTATCCCCGTCAGATAATTCTCGAATTTCTGATTTGCGAGAATTACTTTCTAGAAAGAACCCAATACAACAATCAGCTCACTCATGCCATTGTGAGAAGATCATTTCAACAGTCCTCTCCGAATGTCAATGTTGTGCGCCTGAGCCTCGCAGATCTGTATTCAATAGACTGGTGGACGTTGTAAGACCTACCAAAAGATGACGTCATCAGAAGAAGAGAGTTTCTGAAACCGAATACCCTCAGGTCACCATCAATATGACAGGCAGAGGGAGAGCCCGGCATCCTAGCCCCGACGAATCTGAAAGAAGCCATTCCCCGACCGTTCGAGAAATCTGCGACGAGTTTGAAGGAGTATATCGACGTACCAGGACACGGACGGGAGCCATCCGCCCGGTTGACTACCAGAAGTTAGCCAAAGGAATTACTTCTGATGATGAACATTCGGCAATCGTCGAGTCTCAATCCTTAAGCTCTGTTGGAGTGCGAGAAGTCTCCGCTTACATGGCTAACAACCCTGAAGATTTAGCTAAAACAGTTAGTGAACACCATGTTATGCTTCATGCACAGCAAGAGACACTCCTTCAAATGAAGGACATGTTGGCCCAGCTCCTCACCGAAAAGGGCCAAAAACCTGAGTCTTCTCGGAAGACAACTTCAAAAGGAAAGTAAAAAGCGCACGAACATTCAGATCACGAAACTCACGACCTGGAATCCTCCTCTGAAAACGAGAAGGAGACAGAAAGAGAATTGCACCCTCAGTCCACCAAGGTAGACGAGCTAGAAGCCCGCCTTAACACAATGGCTAATAGAAGCGAGCTTCGCGAAGAAGGAGTGATACGGCCTTATCCTGCAGAGTGGGATACAGCCCCATACCCACCAAAGTTCAAGGCTCCGACCTTACAACCGTTTGACGGCACCGGATCACCGAATCAGCACATCTACTACTTTAAGTCCCAGACTGGAGATGTGGTGGCAAACGATGCCATCTTGACCCGACTATTCATCGGTACCCTCAAGGGCGTAGCCTTCGAATGGTTTATGAAGTTGCCTACTGGCTCTATTCAGAAATGGATAGACTTGGAAAGGCTTTTCTTAGCAAGGTTCTTCGAAGACGACACGGAGGTCTCCGTCCCGACTCTTCTCGCCACCAAACAGAAAAAGGGAGAGTCCATCAAAGCCTATGTGGAAAGGTTCCATAGCATGGCATTACGATGCCCCTCAGGTATGACCCAATCAACTCTGGTTAAAACTTGCAGGCACAACCTGCAGACTCAGCTCCTTGCCCAGATCGGGGTAGCAGAATGTCGTTCCTGGAGACAACTGGTGTCGCAAGGAGAGCAAGCCGAAGAGATCGTTGCTCGAGTTAAAGCTGAAGAAGAGCCACAACCCAAGCCGCAGCAACAACGCAATCAGAACAATGCCCAGCGGTCTAAGGGAAAGGAAACTCTAGCAGCTGATTACACGCAAGTACCACCACCCACTAAGCAAGGCAAGGCACCGAATCAGCAAAGGGCACCCAAGCAATATTCGTTCAAGGAAGAGCATGTAGACACCATGTTCTAGTTACTTCGAAAGAACAACAAGCTACAGTTGCCTGAAATCAGGAAGCCGGATGAAGCAGGGAAGGTAGATGACCCCAACTACTACCGTTATCATAGGTTCTTGGGACATCCTACCAGAAAATATTATGTGTTCAAGGACATCCTGCAAAATCTGGTAAACACAAATATGCTCACCTTGAAGCCTGAGCAAAAGACTGTATCTACCAACATGATAGCAGTCCAGTTCGGTGACTTCCCTCCGGTGGCAACAGCGGATGGCGTTATCCCCATCCCCAAAGGGGAAATGCGCTTGAGAAATACCGACATGCATAATCAGAAAGACAGGGGGTTGATACCCCTCACCATTCCGAAAGGAGAGATCATGTGGGTTCATCCTGACTTGATTAAAGATCGACAGTGGACGAATACCTCGTCCAAGAAGAAAGGAGACAAGGCCAAATCATCCAACATGATTAGCCCCTCCATGACTGAGAATGATGATCATCTCAAACCTCTCACCGACTCAGAGGAAGAGATAATTGTCCTGGGAGCATACCCAGAAGACAACGCTGGTACTCGGTCAGGAAAGACTTACTTGAGGGACTACACACAAAATCCTCAAGAAGCTGAAGAACAGCCCCAAGACGCTGGGGGTTTTGTACCAAAAAAGCCGGCGGATAAAGGAAAGCAGAAAGAGCTCCGTTTCAACAGAAATCTTCACCAGGAGCATGGGGAGTCAAGCAAGCCGTTCCAATTCAATGTCATGGCGCAGCTGGCCAACATACCCGCCAGGATTACTTTATATGAGCTCTTGAGGTTGTCTAAAACCACCAGGGAAGCTCTAATTGAAGCTTTGAAGAGCACGGAGAGCTTTATCACTCAAGTTACTCCAATCCCTGGAGCGTCTGAAGATCAATCCTGCTTGCAATGTTTGCAAACAGCAAAAAGTCTACCATGCATATCTTTCACCCAGGAAGATATGCAAGTCTAGCACAAACATGATAGACCCCTGTATTACATAGGATACATTGGGTCATCAGAAATCAGTCGTGTTCAAGTTGACCCAGGCTCGGCACTCAGCATCATGCCGTACAGAGTTATGTAAGTCTTAGGGATTCCCATGCATCGGCTGAATGCTACTCAAACTACCATTTTCGGGTTCAATGCTAACAGCACTCGGCCTCTAGGGAAGATCAAGCTTAAATGTCAGATTGGAGACCTCAAGTCAGAAGTGACCTGTTACATCATCGATGTGGATACGTCTTACAATCTCTTACTAGGGCGTCCATGGATACATGCGAACCGCACCGTCCCATCTACTCTACATCAAGTCATGAAGTATGTCAATGATGAAAATAAAGTCCGAACCTTGATTGCGGAAAAATACCCCTTCAGGGGAGTGGAAAATTTTCACACAGATTCAGTCTTCTATTCGGAATCGCAAGAGAAAGAAGATGTTGACAGCGGCAACGAGGCGGACGTCGAGCCAGACCCTGAAGGAGATTGTCCATGGGAATTGAACTTTGATGTAATGGGTTCAGTCGAGAACAGTAATAATGTACCGAGTGAGGGCGAGTGGTGCATTAATGAAGATTTTATTTTAGCGTACTTGTCTGATGCTTCTTTTAAAGTTGAACAAACAGGTACCTATCCATGGCGCAGCTTTGTACGGAAACATCTCTCACATTACCAATTAAGTCACCCTTCACTTCAGACGAAGAAGTTGAAGATGCACAGAAGGCTTTCTTCAAAGTCCCGTCTAGAAGGAAAGGGCAGAGGCCGATTCATTTCGGTAAAGTTAAACCCGAAACGCTCAAACGGGGAAGTTCCGAAGAGGATGATG
The DNA here is from genome assembly GCA_022839385.1 of Asparagus kiusianus. Taxonomy (NCBI): domain Eukaryota; kingdom Viridiplantae; phylum Streptophyta; class Magnoliopsida; order Asparagales; family Asparagaceae; genus Asparagus; species Asparagus kiusianus. The sequence goes on from BQKN01045551.1 coordinate 4,275, forward strand.
GAGTCCCTCAATTCCATTATCACGAACCTAATTCCGTACAACTAATGAAACGAATGGGGTACAACTTTAATGAAAAGCAAGGTTTAAACTTTGGGAAAGGAAGGCGGACACCAATTCGAATGTCTCTCACTCCCGAAGGAAAGCCACCGGATTATTATCAAAAAACCGGAAGAGGCTTGGGTTATGTCACAACTCCTCCTGCCTTAGAAAATGAAATCAGTAATTACCTACGGCAAGATCAGTCATCTGGAACATCTTCCTGGGAATCTGACGTCAGTGTCGGACCTTTCTTTAAAAGTTTGACTGTGAACATGGTTTCAACCAGTCATCCAGATGAAGATGCAGGGGGTGATGAAGAGTTAATCGAATCAACCGATGACCCTTGGATCAAACGTCTTAACATTTTGTGGGATATGCGTTTCGAACAACGCGAACCACCCACTGAAGACAAAGTGGTCCAGGTCAACATGGAAGATGAATCCGACCCTAAGCCTATCTTTATAGCTGAAGATTTATCATCATCCGAAAAAGAGGACCTTATATCTCTCATCCGAGAATATATAGATGTCTTCGCGTGGAATTATGAAGATATGCCCGGCCTGGACCCAAGAGTAGCCACGCATCGTCTCAACATTGATCCGGATGCAAAACCCGTTAAACAACAACAACGCCGGTTTCGTCCGGAGATGATGGAAGCAATTGAGTCTGAAGGGAAAAAGCTTATAAATTCCGGCTTTATCAGAGAGGAACAACATCCGGATTGGGTGGCCAATATCGTCCCAGTACCCAAGAAAAATGGTAAAGTCCGAATATGCATTGACTTTCGTGACCTCAACGCAGCTTGTCCAAAAGACGAATTCCCTCTTCCTATCACAGACGTCATGATTGATAACACTTGCGGATATGAAAGGATGTCTTTTATGGACGGATTCTCTGGGTACAATCAAATCAAGATGAATCCTGAAGACGAAAAGCATACCGCATTCAGAACACCGCTGGGGGTGTATTGCTACACAGTGATGCCCTTCGGTTTAAAAAACGCAGGTGCAACTTATCAGCGCACAATGAACACCATCTTCCACGAACATCTGCGTAAGAAGATCGAGTGTTATGTTGACGATATAGCTGTAAAAAGCCAACATAAGGAGGATCATCTCACAGACTTGAAGACAATGTTCGATATCATGCGAACACATCAATTGAAGATGAACCCGACAAAATCATTCCTCGGGGTGTCAAGCGGAAAATTCCTGGGATTTATTGTCACGTCCAAGGGAATTTCTCTTGATCCAGAAAAGGTGCGTGCTATCCAAGACATGCCACCTCCGAAGAGTCTCAAAGAACTCCGAGGTCTACAAGGGAGATTAGCCTACATCCGGAGGTTCATATCTAATCTTTCAGGACGATGCCAACCTTTCTCTAAACTCATGAAGAAAGGGGTATCCTTTGTTTGGAACGGAGAATGTCAGAAGGCATTTGAGGAGATTAAGAAATATCTTACTCAACCGCCAGTTCTTGTGGCTCCAATATCAGGCAAGCCATTCCTGCTATACGTGAGAGCCATGGAACACTCTCTTGGAGCCTTGTTAGCCCAGAACAATGATCAAGGTCAAGAACAAGCCATCTATTACCTAAGCAGGACTATGATGGGAGCCGAACACCGATACAATCCAGTTGAAAACAAATATCTCGTTTTGGTATTCGCGGTTCAAAAGATGCGACATTACCTAGTTGGGCAAACAATTCATGTCATCTCAAAGGTAAATCCCTTGAGAGTTCTAATGACTAAGCCATCATCTTTAAACTGTCGGCTCGCAAAATGGGCCATTCTCTTGTCACAATACGACATGCAATTCATGCCTCAAAAGGCAGTCAAAGGTCAAGCGTTGGCAGACTTTTTAGCTGATCACCCGGTGCCAGGGACATCTAAATTGTATGAAGACTTGCCCGACGAAGCTGCGGAAGCTTGTACCACTCAAAAATCCATGCAAGTGTGGAAATTATTCTTCGACGGTGCATCCAGGGCAAACCCCCATGGAGCCGTTACCGCAGGAGTTGGGGTGGTGTTCGTCTCTCCAAATGGTCACGTGATCCCTAGAGGATTTTCCTTAATCGAGCCTTGCACCAACAATGTGGCTGAGTATAATGCCCTATTACTAGGAATGCAATTGGCTGAAGAACTTAATATTCATCATCTCGAAGCATACGGCGACTCTCAACTTATCGTAAATCAAGTCCGAGGAGAATACGAAGTACGTCACGAGGACCTAATCCCGTATTATTTCGCAGTGCTAGAGCAAGCTAAGAAGTTTAAAGGGTTCTTCATTGAATACATTCCACGAGCTCAGAACGCCTACGCAGACGCATTGGCATCGTTGGCAACTTCATTGGCATTACCGCCAGGGGCTGAAACGACAATCCTAGTCACAGGGCGTGAGTTATACTGTTCTAAAATTCTTACAGAAGAAAGCTCAGATGAGGCAGCGACAGAAGAGGTTTGTGCGACCTCGATGGGACTGGAAGCTAGGGATTGGCGGTTTCCGTATATCGACTATGCTATATATGGAATCTTACCTGATGACCCTAAGGAAGCGGCCACTATCAAGTGAAAGGCTCTCCAATTCTATTATGATGCAATTTCGCAGACCCTATATCGTAAGTCGCATGACGGAGTTTTGCTTAGGTGCCTCTCCCGGAAAGAAGCAAAAGAGGTCCTAAAGGAAGCTCATGAAGGAATGTGCGGAGCTCATCAGCCTGGAGCTAAATTGGGCGATCGTCTCCGAAGAATCGGGTATTATTGGCCAAAGATGTTCGCAGACGCAGCAGACTATGCTAAACGTTGTCACGAATGCCAGATTCATGGTGATTTTATCCACCAAGCACCGGGAAATTTACACCCTACATCTGCATCCTGACCATTTGAGGCATGGGGTATGGATGTCGTCGGCCCAATTTCTCCTCCGACTTCTAAAGGGCATCGATTCATTTTAGCCGTGACCGATTATTTCTCCAAATGGGCGGAGGCAATTCCACTAAAAGAAGTCAATACTTCAAATGTGATTAAGTTCATCAAACATCATGTCGTCTACCGTTTTGGAGTCCTAAGACGGATAGTTCACGACAACGGGACACAATTCGTCAGTTTTGGGTTCTAAAGGTTTTGTGACAAATTCAGAATTCAGAGCGTCGCATCTACAGCATATTATCCGCCAGCAAATGGTCTTGCAGAAGCTTTCAACAAAACCATAGTGAAGCTTCTCAAAAAGTTTGTTTCTAAGAGTCGGCGCGATTGGGATGAAAGGCTCGGCGAATGTCTATGGGCTTACCGTACAACGGTGAGGACCTCTACGAGAGCTACACCATTCTCTCTGGTATACGGCTGTGAAGCCGTATTGCCACTCGAGATTCAGATTCCTTCTCTGAGAGTTGCAATTGCAACGGGACTCACAGAAGAAGAGAAACATCAACGACGTCTGCAAGAACTTGAAGCCCTAGACGACAAAAGACTCCAAGCTCAGCAGCAGATCGAATTGTATCAAGCCCGTATTTCCAAGGCCTACAATAAAAAGGTTAAGGAACGGACCTTCAAGAAAGACGATTTAGTTTTGGCTAATCGACGACCTATGGTGATGACTCACAAAACCAAAGGGAAGTTTAATCCCAAATGGGAAGGACCTTTTATGATAGAGACAGTCTATTCCAATGGAGCCTACCGTCTCATCAATAAAAAAAGGCGACAGACTTATGATGCCAATCAATGGGAAATTTCTCAAGAAATATTACCCGTAATCCGCAAGTCTCTTGAGTTTAGCTGGGGGTTGATTACTAAATGCTGTTCGAACAAGTTGTTCTCCTACCTTGTATGCCGTCAAGTTAACATTACACCTCTGACGATTTAAGTTATTGAGAGTTATTACAATAAAAGAATTTTCCAAAGTCTTTCGGATAGCTATCAGCATAATCTGTTTGGTAAAAAGTCCTAATTTTGACATTGCATGTAGCCCTCTTAAACACAAGTCCTATGGCTGCGTTCAGAACGAGTCTATAACTGCGTTTCATGTCTACAACTACGTCTCAGAATCTGATACTGCGTTCAACCATACCGAACGCAAGTCCTAGGACTACGTTCAAAACAAGCCTACGGCGGCGTTTCAAACTCCTGCAGCTGCAGAATTTAATCCTGCGTTCTCGTCGACGAACGCACAACATGATTATTTCAACTTCCAGAAAATACTCTACAAATTGGAAGGCATCAGGTTTTTCCTCAAGATCAGACTTAAGACTACAACCCAAGTCTTGGAGTTGCGTTCAAACCTGTTCAAATACAAACACAAAGCCAGACGTCCTCGATAAGCTTGCGTTCAAATTGTTTAAGCATGAGGGGGTAATTTCCAGAAACTTCAACATCACAACGAAGACAACGACATCCCAGACAAACACAGAAAATGCAAGAAAAAGCGGCAACAGTTCATATCACGCAGATAATAAGTGTTTGAGGAAATAACATAGAGTTATTACAAAATCAAAACACAAAAAGATAAGGGTGGCTGGGGTTTAAAGTAAAGAGAAGCTCATGAGATGAGCTTCTGTATTCGATATAGATTTTTCATGCTTAGCCAGCACCTCTTCTCTAACTCTCTTATCAAACTCAGCATCAGAAACTGCAGCAGCAGCAGAAGCCTCCTGTTTTAGCACTTCGACAGCCTCTTTCTCAGCCTGAACTTCTGATGCGAAAGTGGCGTCCCCAAGGATGAACTCTTCTTGAGTTATCTCTCCGGCATTCAGCCTGGCCCTGGCTTGACGACGTTGCTTCTGCAAGCCCCTAATACGAGCCTTCTTCTCTGAAATATCCAAAGCTCGGACCCTAGCAACAATTGCCTCTTTCAGCCTGGCTTCGGTGATGGGATCTCGAACTTTGGACTCCAAGTTTGTGTGCTGCAACTCCTCTAGATAACAAGCGGCCCCCGAGTATCGATATATCGTCTCGTCAAAACGTTTAGCGTAGACGGGGTTGACCTCCGCAAGAGCCTTCAATCCTTCTACGATAGGCTCTCGAAACTCAAGGAAAGAGCCCCACCCGTGCATCACAGTGCAGAAGGCTTGCCTCGTCAGATTTTCTAAACGCCTAGAGAGGAAAAGAACACAAGTGGGCGACAGACGAACATTCTCATCAGTCACCCGCTCGAAGTCCTCGTGCGGGAAAATCACAGAGATGGGTGGAATGAGAGGAGCGTCTTCTTGGGGTAATTCTTCTCCCTCATCGTCAGGAATGACGATGGGTTCAGCAGTAAAAGCTCCACCTTGTAACAAAGTAATCATAAATTCAGTAAGTTCCCAGGCAACCAAATTTAAACGCAACAGTTCAGACTTGCGTCAAAATCGATCTGAACGCAGCAGTTCAGACCTGCGTCAAAATCAATTTGAACGCAAGGAATCTAGACTTGCGTTAGACTTCTTCTTGATTAAGGGATCAACCCTTTGTCTTATCGTCAAACACAAAAGTTCTGTTCAAGATCAAAATAGTTCTTATCATTAAACATCAGAATTTCTCCGTATGTTCAATAGTAAGTGTTCTTTACAACAATGAACACGTGAAATTCTTTCAAGATCCAAAATCAAGAAGATGAACAATTCTCATCAAGAAACATACAAGTTCTTTGCAAGATCGAAGAGACGAACCTTGTTCGTCATCATCAACCAAAGCCCAGTCAGGGAATTTCAGGAGCACTTATCAAAAAGGAATGTTTAAACAAGGAAGAAAACGAGGATTACCTCAACGACCAGACGCTGGAGGCGTCGACGACGGTCCAGAGGCGGAGCCAGAGGCACCCTTCGACGGCGATGGGGGGTGCATCATCTGTTCATCTCTATCTGAGTGAGATCTCTTGCGAGCCATGGCCGGGAGATGAAGAGAGAGCAGTTGAAAACTTAGAAGAAGTCTGGGTGCAGAAACAAAGTCTAAACGTTTGAGACTTTTGATTAGACCAATCGGGTTTATTATATATATATATATATCCGCTGTGGACAATGCAGAGTCCCAAGACTCCCGCCCCAGTATAGCCTCTTCGTCATCATAACCCTTTGGGATTCCGATAAGACGCAGGATAAGACCCCGCGTTCAAAAAACCAACAAACCAGACCCAAACGCAGCAGGCTGGAGCTGCGTTCTTCTAAAAATACGCAGTCCCATCCAAAGATATGAACGCAGGGGGTACCCCTAATTCTAGAATCTGAATTTTTGGAAAATGTGCTGCTAAAGTTTAAAACTCTTGCACATTTTTGACTAAATATTTTCAATATCAAACTTAAACCCATCAAAGGTTTCATTGCTACAGAGTTTAAACTCTATTTTCCTCAAAGTTGCTCCTATCACAACACTTCAAACTTATCGACTCTCATCAACAGAGCGATAAGTCCTCAAAGTTGCTCCGATCGCAACACTTCAAACTTATCGACTCTC
>BQKN01045555.1:2150-17691 GCA_022839385.1 Asparagus kiusianus
CCTACCGGATCGAGATCACGCGGTGGTCCACGGCAAATAACCCCGGCGCAGGCAAAGAACCCACACAAAGCGAGTGACCGCAAAACAGGAGCTCGCGATTCGTTCGACAAATAAGGAAATAAAGTTGTAATCTTTCTTTTTTTTATTTTGATTTTCATTGTAACCGGATCTTATAAAAAGACCGGATCTTTTGTAACCGATAAACTGTTATCAAGAGTACAATGACATCAATGAAGAAAGGCACAAATTTTCCCGCGAACATACACCTAGACCCAATTGCTGATAGACTGAATATGAAAGTAAATTGACACTGGCCCCTAAGTCTAAAAGCGCCTTATCAATGTGAGTATTACCAATGATATATGAAATGATAGGGGAACCTGGATCTTTACGTTTCAAAGGTATGGGATTTGATAGCATTTCACTGATATTGACAGCTAAAAAGACTTTCTTTGGAACATTTATTCTCCTCTTCTTAGTGCATAATTCTTTTAAAAATTTAGCATAAGATGGAATTTGTTCAATTACATCTAAGAGAAGAATATTGACCTTAATCTGCTTGAATGTTTCTAGGATCTTCTCCTCCTGAGGAGAGTATTTCCTAGACCTGAGTCTATCTGGAAAGGGAGCAACCGGTCTAAATCCATTAAAAGCAGGCTCAGGTTCGGGTTCAGGTTCTTGGTCATCTGAGGGGAGTGATTGTTGAATAGATTCATCAGAAGGAGAAGGAGAAGGAATTTGTACAGGATCAAGAGTTTGACTTGGAGGAGTTCTCACTTGATTATTGACCTGTCTACCTGACCGAAGTGAATTGATTGCATTCACTTGGGCTTCATAGGATGAACTGCATCCTGTGTTCTTAGGGTTGACCACGGGTTGACTTGAAAAATTTTCTTTCTCTCTTTCACTCACGGCACTAGCTAGTTGACCAAGTTAGGATTCTAATCTAGCTATAGCTTGAGTGTTGGAGTTGAGCATTTGTCCAGTTGATTGCATGAAGGAATTCAGAGTGCTAGACGTTTGAGTTAACATATTTGTGGTTTGAGTGGAGGCCTTAATTATGGTTTCCAAACCCCTTTCCAAGACGTTGAGACGTTTATCCTGATCTGGATTGTACGTGATGAGTCTAAATTACAGCTTGATGAAGAGGAGAATGATTTTGATACGGCAGATTGGGTTGTTGAAATTGTGAATGAGAATTGAACGGAACTGTGTTTCCCCTAGGAAAATGTTGGGTCGAAGCGGGAGTGAAGTTTTGAGTTCCGGGAGAATTTTCTTGATTCCATGCAAAGTTGGGATGATTTCTCCAACCTGGATTGTAGGTTGGAGAAAATGGATCATTTCAGGGTGCTGGAATGTAGCGTTCATCTGTCCTAATGCATTGTTGTTTCCTAAGAGAGTGCATTCCTTTGGAACGTGGGTAGGAGACTGACAATTATGACATCCTGAGGCAGAAACATGATTGATTTGACCTGGAACTCGTTCCTTAATTTCTAAAGCTTCTAACCTCCGTTCGTCGCCATCTTCGCTTCAGAAGCAATGTTTGACTCTAAGAAAAGACCACTAGACTTAGATTGGAGAACTGATGAAACCCTATCATCGCAGTGTTCCCATTACATTGTTTTTTCAGAAAGACTCTCTAAAAACTCCCAAGCTTCATCAGCGTTTTTCCTCATGAAATCCCCATGGCACATTGATTCTAAGGAAGTTTTTGCAGAATAATCTAATCCCTCATAAAGTATTTGGCACAATCGCCATTTTTCTAAACCGTGATGAGGACATTGGATGAGAAGATCTTTAAATCGGTCAAAATACTTCCAAAAAGGTTCTCCCGGGACAATTTTAAAATTCATGATGCTGTTTCTTAGCTTTACCGTTTTATGGATAGGGAAAATTTTTTAAGAAAAATTGTGATAAATTCTTCCCAAGTAGTGATGGAATTTGTTGGTAAGCTGTACAGTCATTTTTTAGCTTTATCCTTAAGAGCAAATGGAATAAATCTAAGCTTAATCGCATCTTCAGTTAATTCTCTCATTTTAATCATAATACACACTTCCTCAAATTCCGAAATAAAAATATATGCATCTTCTGTTTCATTACCAAGGAATTTGGAAAGCATGTTTATGTATTGCGGTCTAAGCTCAAAATTTATTCCATTTGTTTCGGGGAGCCTAATGCACGAGGGGATTGCATTCCTAATGGGATAGCACATATCATGAAGAACGGGTGGATTAGGATGCTCCATTTCTATGATTGGTTCAAAGCGAATTAATCGACGTGTATTATCCCTAATCCACTGTTGCGTACACCAAAATATTTCTTTTTATTTTTTTAAGAAAAAAAATTAGTTTTTTTTATGAGAAGAAAAGGATAAAGAAAAATCCTAACTAAAACAAATCAAAAAAATCACTTTTCAATCACTCTAATTCTAGGGTTTAGCCTAATTCACTAGACCAGCTCCTAACCAAAAACTCCTACAGTGAAAAGATAAAAGTTTTACCCAGGTAGTTAGCCAGGTAAGGATAGTACTAAAGGGTGATCAGAGATCAATTAAGTACCTCGTTCCTTACGGAGCGCTTTACGCAACCCCTAAACCTTGCCTTAGACACCAACTAATCTGAGAAAACTTAAACCGGTTTACTTAATGATTTCTTGTTTCTTATTGAGCTCGAATCCTTAGGGGCCAACGTCTAATGAGTTTTATTAGGCTTGGGTTTGTGAAGTGAGGAATTAGTGATTTTTAGGCTAAGGAAAGGGTGATGAAATCCTTCACCTTATCTTGATTATGGGGTTTTGCCCTTAAAAATATTTTTAAGTGTGTGCCAAATCAAGATGCTCAGATCACTTGGTGAATTCCTATTATCAATATGAAATGCAACCCTATGAATTAAAAGCAACTAAAAAGGATGGAAAAGAAAAATCTTTTTTTAATTAGGGTTAATAATCAAACAAATGAGAAGAGGGAATTTGTTTGAATTTATTATCTTGTTAGTAAATGTCAAAGTGGAGGGTGAATTATATTATGGTCAACAAAAATAAAATCTCTTTTTTTTATGTCCTAATTGTCTCTAAATGTGAAGAAGTAGCTAAAGGGTGGAATTAAAAACTAGAAAGAGGACTTACCCAAAAGCAAATCTTCAAATCTTAGTTCTCCAATCCACGATCCTTCAAGCTCCAAGTGTTTCCTTCACAAAAAACACACACGTTAAAAAACCAAAATAATTAAAACCTACTTAAGCACCTTCCCCGGCAACGGCGCCAAAAACTTGATGCGGTATAAACATGTACCAAAAAGATTGCAAGTGCACAAGCGTGTCAAGTTATAGTATAAAGATATCGATCCCACGAGGAAGGTGTTTTGTAGGAAAAAAATATAAAATTGGTTCTTATTTTGTGTGCGTGACAAATAGGAGTGATGAGTAAATGTGATTGTGGAGAGATAATGAGAGTGAAAGTGATAGTGTGTGAAGCGGTGCAAAATTTAAGTGAGAGTGGATGTGACAAAGAATGAGTGTGATCAATAAGGTGAGAAGGAAAAATGAATAAAATCAAGAAACAAATAAAAAATCAAGAATGAAGAACAAATTTCTAGAATAAAATCAAGAAACAAATAAAAAATCAAGAATGAAGAACAAAATTCTAGAATAAAAGAAAATGCAAGAAATTAAAGATGGTGGATTCAATTATAGATATGGGTAATCTAAAATTGAACCAACTTATTAGAAAAGGGTGATTCCCTAGAGGGTTCTAGTCTAAAGGTGAATCAAACAAAATAAAAATAAACAAAAAGAAAAACTAAACCCAAGAGGGTTCTAGCCTCAAGGTGAATAGTGTAAGAAATTAAAATCTAACTACAAAATAAATTACAAAATCTAAACTACAAAATAAATTGCAAAATCTAAACTACAAAATAAAATTACAAAAATTAAATACAAGAAAATAAATCTACTCTATAAGCATGAAATAAATCTAAGGCAAGAGGGTTCTAGCCTCTTGGCTATTTAATAAGAAAATAAAATCTAACTACAAGCATAAAAATAAATCTACACTAATAAGCAATAAAAAAGAAATAAAAGAGAAATGCAAACCTTTAAATAATTCTTCATCTTCATCTTCATCTTCATCATCCAACAAAGAGAAAAAGAGAAAAATTTAAAGTAGTAAAAAAATTATTATTATTAATTATAACAAAAAGTTACAATTTTGGAAGGCCTTCTCAATTAAGAGTAGCCCTCCTCTCCAAACGGAGTTACAAAAATTTTCACACCTCTAACCCCTCACTCTCAACCCCTATTTATAGTAAACATCAGTGAATGAGAGCCCTTGGATCAAACTTGAGCCCTAAGAATGCAATTTCGGCCATTGATAAAATCCGGATGACTTCGCATCGATGCAGGCATCGATGCCCGCATCGATGCCCACATCGATGCTGGTATCAATGCTCCAATAAAAAATCTAACTTCACGGTTGGCTTCGTCTCGTCGAGATAGGCGATTTTCATATATTATATGTTAAATTCCGCCTTCCGGATTGAGAGATATCGACGTTTCTTTGCGGCAACTATCTTGAATACATTTTTTTTCATATTTAAATTTTTTTTATTTTCTCCGGCTTCTACAGGCTACTCGGCTTGATTCTGGGCTTGGGCTTTTTGACTCTTGCTTGTGTTCTTCATTTAATTCATGGGTTTTTGTTGAGATAAGAGATCTTAGGCTTTATTCTTTACTAACCTGCAATTAAAGATAAAAACAATTATTAATGACATATTTATTCATATAAAATAGATAATGAGGGTATAAAATTATAATAAAATATGATTATAAGTTTATTTACTATGATGAATGTTCACTTAAATCATAAATTCGATTATTAGTTTTATAAGATTGTCATTTATCCAATAACAAAGTGAGTAATGTTAGCTCTAGGAAATTGATCCAGTTTCATCAATGAGATAAGAAGGCTCATTAAGGAGCATGCCTCGTTTTTCCAGCTATAGCTGTTTCGAGAGATCACAAGCCTGATCAAACTGATGAGCGCCAAAGAATTAAGGATGCTGGGGGTTTTGTGACGTGGGCAGGTAATTAATGTCCCTTTCTGCATGATTTTTTCCTTTCATGTCTAGATTTTTTTATTCTTAATTTTCGTTACTGACTGTTTGGGTTTGGCAGGAACATGGCGTGTTGGTGGTGTTCTTACTGTTTCCTGTGCATTTGGTGATAGATCATTAAAGCAGTATGTTGTTGCTGATCCAGAAATTCAGGTTCGGCTCTTATCTTTGATAATCGTGACATGATAATTCATTCTTTTCTTTGGTCTATTCTCACCAGAATGCATGCTCATATCAAGAGCATCCAACTTCCACATTATTTGGTCTACTTGCCTGATAATTTGTATGGTTTTCTGCTATTTTGGTGCAAAGTTCCTTCCAAGGAAATTATAGAAAATAAGGGAAATCCCTCAGAATTTTGTATATCTATCAATAACAATTTAAGCTTATGAAGCCAAGAAGCAAAACCATTGATATTTTACTTGACCACTACAGGGTGAATATGTAGCTATCCGCTAAAGGGAATATCAAATATATGTGCATGCCTTGATTGCCTTCCTTCCTTCTCCGGATTATTATCTAAAAACCAAATTATTAATCATGAATTACAGGTTCATGTAATACTTAAAATGACTTGTGTATCTGATTCCCTGAAGTACAATTTAGCAAAGATTTTTTTTTTGGCATTGCCAGCTGTTTACGAAGCATTTGTAATCTAAGCTACCTATGTTATTATAAGGTTGTTGATTTGTTACGGTGCTTTACTTTTTATCTAATTCTTCTTGTATGGAGTGACTTGTTTCATGCCCCCCAAAGTTTACCCCTGATTTAAACTATTTTATACGACTTGTATTTGTTGTTTATGTGATAATATAATCAATTCGTTGTTTCTTATTACAGCTACATAGGGTATTTGATTTGGAAGAATTAAGGCATATATTCCACGCTTAGGTTTTAGACTAACGTGACAAAATTTGTGTGTTCTACTATCAAGCTTAATTTGGAAATTAATTTCTTTAAACACTAGTATTTTGCTTATTCCTATTCATCTTGTACTACAGGAGGAGATTATTGATGCTTCGCAGGAATTTCTCATTCTTGCAAGTGATGGCCTGTGGGACATTGTTACAAATGAGGTATATGCTTCATCTCGGATCATTCCGCAGATTGGCATTTTGTTCATTGTTATGGAGCACATTGCCTTCTGTAGTTCCTGAAGGCATCTATTCACATGCAGATTAGTAACTAAAGATAACTATTGTAGATGACATTCTCTTTTATTAGCACCAGATATCCATGTTGGTAATTAAGCATTAACAAGCATCTCATAAACATAAAGCTAACATAGAAGGTCAGCAAACGGTAGGAAAAGGAGGGCACTTATTATAGGATTTCCTCTTTCAAATAGAACTATCAAATATGGATTCAGAAAAGCTACTGAATATTACATTATTTTGTTTACTTGGCCAGAAATAATCATTAGATGATTATCAAAGTCAATATATTTTATTTCTCATCATGGCCATTTCTTTGCAAACAAACAACCCGGAATAGAGATTTCTCTCAAACCAAACAAAAGCATCCTAGAATAGAGATTTCTCTCAAACCAAACAAAAGCATCTCATGCAATGCAGGTAACTGATTTTTTCCCCTTATGTTTGACGTGTTGAACCTTCAACTCTTACCAAATAAGCCCCAAGTGTTGGAATTCACAACCTTGAAAGACCTGTGGTTTCTTCCCTAACATTGTACTAGTGTTCAAGTTCCTCTTTTTATTAGTTTCTCTGTAAATTACTTTGCGAGTGTTATAATTTCTAGCATGGGTCAGTTCTTTACGCAATACCTGGAGCCTATTAAACTAAATGATGTTCATATAGGTAAAAAGTGCTTAAATTTTAGGTACTGCTTACGCTCAGAATGATGAGGAAGAAGGTGAAGAAGGAGAACAAGAAGTTGAAGAAGCTTCTGCAGTGTCATAGCCATTGTAAATAATTTATGTAAAAGTTTGTAAACAATTTATGTATCTCTCTATTATTTTGGTGAATGCATTACTTGAATATAATTGGATTTGGTATTGGAATATATTAGATTGTGTTCACATATGAATATAATTTGTTGTTCAATATTGTGTACATGCACTCAAAGTAGATTCTGCAAAAAAAAAAAAAAAACTACTGTAGTATAGCATCCTAGACGGAAATTCCGTCTAGGATGCTCAAATTCTGTCTAGAATAGCTTATTTTTTCTAAAAAATTTAAAAAAAATTAAAAAACATCCTAGACCGAAATTCCGTCTAGGATGAGTATTCTAGACGAAAATTTTCGTCCAGAATACTAATCCTAGACGGAAATATTTTCCGTCTAGAATGCAGTATTCTAGACGGAATTTCCGTCTAGAATATTCCGTCTAGGATGTATTCTAGACGGTTTTAAATTCCGTCTAGAATATTCCGTCTAGGATGTATTCTAGACGGAATTTCTGTCTAGAATACTACATCCTAGACGGAAACTTCCTAGACGCGTATTCTAGACGGAATTCCGTCTAGAATATACATCCTAGACGGAATTCTGAGTATCCTAGACGGAATACCTTATTTTTTACTTGTGGTAACATTTTGAGAAAGTCCCGATCACTAGAGGTGGGTTCATTTCTCACTAGTATTTTTATAATATGAAATTGCATGAGTGTTATGTTTGATTTATCTTATGATCGATAAATAAATAATATATCATTTTCATGTATACAAAAGATTTGATCTACTTCTGTTGTGGCGTAAACCATAAATATGATGTTGTTTCGTACAAGATATGAAAAATCAATTTGATTTTATACGAACTATGAAAAGCGAATTTGACTCTCATATAGTTTCAACTAATTTTGGGCATTGCTTTATCTAGAAGTTTTTGATGAAATATTTTGAACGTATTTCAACAGTTTTACGGATTCAAAGATTTTCTGTGATATAGTATCTAATAAAAATAAAGAAAAATAAAAATTCATAAACTATTTTAAATGGGATAAGAAGTTTTACCTTGTCCACTTCATTTGAAAATATCTGTAAATTCTGATATGCAAAGTATTACTCATTTTGACAAGTAATTCTCGATGTTTTCAAACCCTCTAAAAGTCCACTATTGAGTAATTGTGCCTGCCATATGGTGAATGCACCTTATTTGGCCCCTCTGTATTGGCCCTTCTGAAATGTATTCTGGCCCCTCTGTATTTGGCCAGTAACCTATGGCAGTGTTAGGTGCATTTGATTCTCGAGAATTATCTGCTATTTGATGTGTTTTACACATTCCCATGCTACTGGGCTATAATCTGTAGCCTTAGTGTGACATATGAGGTGATTCTTGTGTTTCATGAATTACTAGCCGGAAATGTGGAGCTAAGTGCTATACGGGGCTAAGTGCTACATCATGTGGATGCGGTGGGAGCCACCTATAGAGCTTGTAGGAGCCACCTCTAGAGTCTACATCGCCTGACAGTAATAGATTTATGATTTTGATATTTGAGCGTGAATTCGAAGAATACGATTCATCGAGATTTAAGATTCTGACAATTAACTGTGAAATTGAGAAAATAATGGTCCTCTGGTTTTGTACCCAATTTAGTAACTTCTTTTCTTGTTAATATTTACCTTGATTCGAAAGGGTCTGATTTTAATAAAATGTTATAGTATATTCAGTTACATATAAGAAAGAAAATATAACTGTTGTATTCTTTCGTGTAGATGACAATATTATGATATTTGGATCGTATTTGGCTATTTTTAAATTTCTGGAGCAAAACTTATAATTCGTTATTCTCAGAATTATTATTATTATTATTTTGTTAGTTATTTAGGAACTCTAGTGGGAAATGTTCTCACTGAGCTTTTAGCTCACTTCGTTGTTTTTCAATTTTTTTTCAGATCTGAGTTAGAAAAGTGATAATCCAAAATTTTGATCGTGGGCATGGTTGAGAAGTGCTTAATTACCAGTGGTGATATGTTTAGCAAAAGAATTTTTACGCTGTAAATATTTATAACGGTAAGGGTTGTGGAATGTAAGTAACATTTATAAGTATATATATAGTTTGTTTTGAGCTGCTATCATCAACAGGTTTAAAAATACTTTGAGATAAACTATGGAGTATAAGTGTCAGGCTTGACTCGTGCACAAGACTTGTCTTGTGCATGGGTCGCTACTGTCGCGCATCCTGTATTTTATGAATTTCTGCTGTAGTTTCGGGACGTGGCAGTAAAGTGGTACCAGAGCTTAGAGTGTAGATCCTAATTAATTTTGGAGATGGTTAAGTAATGAAAGAAAAAAATATTGGA
Source organism: Asparagus kiusianus (assembly GCA_022839385.1). Lineage (NCBI taxonomy): Eukaryota > Viridiplantae > Streptophyta > Magnoliopsida > Asparagales > Asparagaceae > Asparagus > Asparagus kiusianus. The sequence continues at coordinate 11,519 of BQKN01045555.1, forward strand.
TTTTGGTGCATGGAAATGAAAGTTGATGTTTTATTTTGAAGTCTGATTGAGGACAATATGAATATTATTGGATCAACTTTAGTTATAGAGGTATATGATTTTAGATTCATTGATTACAAAATTCCTTATTTAGTTTTCCCGGATATAAAGGAATTAGTTAAGCTTAACTGGAGGCATGTTTGACATATCTGGCTCATGAAAATATTATCTGATGATATATGCTATTATGATAAGGAAAATTCAAGGATTAGTTATAGATGGTCATTATGATTAAACTTTCATGCTAAATGTATTTATTTTGGTGATGTTAGGTTGTGATGACACTTGATGGGAGAGATTATCATTTGAGATTTATAGAAAAGAAATTTGATGGTTTATTTTGAGATGTTATAGTAGATAGTATGTCAACTTAGTTGGTTGATGATTATAGAAAATTCTATGTATGAATTCTAGTTAGAAACATGAAAGTATAGACTTTATAAATGTGGAAGACTATAAAGGCTATTAGTTTTGATTTTTTTTTCAAGGACTTACATGTATAGCTTGTGCAACATACTACAGGGTAAAATATGTGGTTATTACTTAAATATTGCCTATGTACATAACTTGAGTAATTCATAGAGTAATGTTATTGATGATTGTTATTATGAATTATGATACAATTCCTTGATGACACCAACCAGATGACAATGCATCGATAGACTTCAAAAAAAAATTTGTTTGGTGGATGAGATAGTCTAATCATAAGTGAATCAATTTGTAGTGGTGATGTATGAATATATTTTTTCAAGAGTCGACATGGGCAAAAGAATATCTGAGGATTATTTTTGCGACGTTATGATAGAGCTAAAATTTAGATAAAGTTATTACGTTTTGAATTTTGATTAAATATTGTTTCTTTTAGTTTGTTAATATATTAATAGCTTTCAATGTCTCTGGACCTATGTTGAATTTGTGATTTATTTTTAGTATTCTAACAAGTGCAAGATAGAATACCATGAGTTGAAGGACACTCAAAAATGTTTTTGCAAAGTTTGATATATGACAAATTATTCACACAATTGTAGAAATGTGAAGTTGTTGGAGAGTATTCCTTGCTTTTGTACTCACTATATTATTTTAGTATAAGCATTTTGATACTAGCCCACTTAGATTTACACTATAGATGCTGAAAATGTATTAAGATGTACTATATTATTTCCCCTCAGTCACCATGTAGCACATAGTGAAAGCTTATGAAGTGATGACTTTGGTAATAGCTTTCAATTGTTTGAACGTAATTGAATATGCGATTTATCTTGAATGAGAAGTGCAAAAAAAACTTTTTGTGAAAGGACTGATTTGTTTATGCACTTATTTCACGATCAGTGGATTTTATTAGCATACAATAGTTTTCATATGCTATCTTTGAATCATTCTTTACAAAATGGGAATATATATGATCTTGGAAGATAAAGTCATATGAGTTACAGAGTAGATGGTATTTACATCGATATATTAGTATCTCAAGAATTATATTTACCATGAAAGAGACATTGTATGAGAAGAGAATGGTCCAAACCAATGAAAGTTTATGACTTCAGTTTTGATTATCACCTTAGCCAGAGGAATGTAAAGGTAGATTTCTTGAGCGCAAAGTGAAATACTGGTATTTATACTTCAATTATGAAATAGAAAGATATATTAGAGGACTTGAATAGGCTAGATTTGATATTCAAATTTCTGACTCTGCAACTATGTTTACTTATTTTAGAATTTAAATTATCTTGATTGAAAGGATTGTGACAGTACATTGTTGTGATATTTTAACAGTGGAAAAAATTTAACCAAATGTAAGAAAATGTTCGTGCTAATGACTTAACAATGGAGATTTTATAAAAAAAGAATAGCCAATGTGCCCGAAATGATCCTAAGCTAAGGATAGAAATTTAGAAGTTAATCTCTTATTGATATATTTTTATTCAGGCAGTACAAGGATGAATAAAGACTTGTGAGCAGCATTCCGGTTGATTCATAGGAAATATAGATTGCAGATTATGTTTTTGTGCTTGATGTTTGAGCTTGTGAAGGTTGAGCATTATAAGATTTTAGACCTTGTTTAACCTCATTATATTTTATGACAATGAGAGTGTAGGCGTCAAAAAAAATTCCCCATAGGTCCTCGCATGTGGCTCGAGACAGGAAGAAGATGATGAAAACATTGCTATTAAAGTTACAGAAGCTTATTTGACAACGACAAACGCATGAAGTGAGTCGATGGATCATACGAAGCAACGGAACTTCAGAATAACGAAAACAAGAGCTGATCGGGAGCCCTGTGTCGTTTACGAAAAGCAGAGCACCCATCGTGTCCCATTTACTCCATATATGATTCAATCATGGGAACCCGTAGATCTTCGCGTCGGCTTTCTGACACATCTTGAACTACGTAATTCCTAGTCCGGATGACGAATATACGGTGGAAACAAACTCGACACACCAAAAATAAAAAAAACCAAACCGAGACACCCCGGGGTGTTTTCGCTTGGCCAAGACACTTACAAGTGTCTCGGCGAAGCCAAGGAACTCCCAAGTGTCTCGGCTTGGCCGAGACGCTTGTAAGTGTCTCGGCCACGCCGAGACACTCATAAGTGTCTGCAACACGAAAATGCTGATTTTGGTTGTTTTCGGCGGTTTTTTTCGATCGTTAATCGCCTGGATTTGCTCCAACTGATCCGATAATATAGTTAAGTAGTTTCAATTGAAGATAAGAAGGAATCGGCCATTCTTATCCGAACACAGGGCTTCTGAAGCCTATAAATACAGCCCCAGGGCCTACAGTTTTTCAGATCTGAAATTCTCGAGCGTTGGCGAAGCCCTGCCGGATTGAGAATTGAAGAGCCATGAATTTCAGAGAGGAGGAGGAGACTTCAGCGGATTCTTCGGCATAAAGAAGAGGAGTTCGTCAGATCTGCAGCCCGGTTCGTCCCTTAAGATTACCCCGTTGCAGTGATCTTAAGAAGAGCAATTATCTCGCTGTTGCCGAGATAAGCGCTTCAGCTTCTTGATTCCTTCGCGAATCGATGAAGCTTCGGATCTGATCTGATCGTCAGGTGGTCCACAAATATCAACGTCCCTATCACAGGTCAAGATCCCACTCAAGCAGCGGGCGATAAACACCCGTTGTGTTTGTTTGAAGAGAGTTGTATTTTTTTATTTTTATTGTGTAAGAAAGTCTTATAAAAAGACTAATTTTACTTTGAATCTGTAATCGATAAACGTATAATGGATTCAGCAATGAAGACATCAACTTTCACCGTAAATAAGCTGGCGACTACAGTGGGAGTCAACAACCTCGCTGCCGAGGCTGTCGTGTCGCAGCGAACGATCAAGATCCCCGTGGCTGAAGATGTCGAATACGAGTTCGACCAATAGAAATTCGAGGAATACATCTTCTCCTCCTCCTCCAGATCTTCTTCTTGCAAACGCAGGAAAACCACTACCGTGAAGAACATGCCTTCAGATCCGAAGACCAGGACTGATGATCTGAACCCAAATGTAGAGAAAGACCCCTCTCCGACCTCTAAAGAAACCAGATCCAATGTTCGTAACAACTCTTCGAAAGTCAAAGAGTTGCCCGTTGAAAGTGCACCAGTGTTGACGAAGAGGGCTCGTCACAGGCGCCGTCAACATCTCGCGCGCCAATTTACCGATGCTTTGAAGCCTGTTGATAGGATCTACTATGATACAGATCTGAAACTCAGAAGGCGCCAAGTGTTCCAGCAGCAAGCTTCGGGAACCTCCTCCCAACCACCTACTAATGAATGGGTTCGTGTCAAACAGAACCGTTCCACTCTTGAGGAGCGCATTCAGAAGCGTCGCATACTTCTTACGCATGCCCAGATCCTAGTGCGAAAAGTATAAAAAATGCACAAGGAAGAGGCAGTTAAAAGATCGCCGTGGTCCAAACAAATTTGGATGCCAAAGGCTAAATCAATGCCTAAGGCAAAAGCAAGCGACATTGCTGCCCAGCCTTCATTAACTTCGGATCCCGTTCCTTCTGCTCCCACGCCCTCGGTAGAACCCTACGGTGGTATGAATCTCTCCAGAGTTAGAATTCCATTGAAGGATCGCCTCAGTTCTCAACATGAAGATCGAGGCAAAACTCCTATTAAAGAACGCTTGGGCCCAGTGAAGGAACCCCAAGCAACTCAATAAGCTGGGGGTCGCACGCGCCCTCATGACAATATGAAGCCTTCTCATAATGAGAAAATTCCAACAACTGACCGCATCGGACTGCGAGTCGAAGGCCAGGAGCCCGTTAAGGTTTCACCCTTAGAAAGGTGTGATTCCAAATGTGTGACTCTTGCAGACACCAACAATGAGTTGTTTACTCAAAAGAAAACGCGTCAGACAGACGAACGCGTTATACCTAAGAATTCATGTAAACAACCGATAGGTTGCTCTGACCGCAATGTCGAGGAGTTGTACTATCGGGCTGGGGGTACGAATAAATCTCGAAAGAGATGTACCCGGGAAGTGGACTCTCACTGTCCGTGTACTAAAATTATCAGGACAGTACTATCAGCATGTAGCTACCCCAAGACCGCTCCACAGAGGGTCTCGGTATTCCAAAGGCTTTCCTATGAATCGTCGGAAACCAAGCCAAGGTGTTTTCATAGAAAAAGATCAGTTGCGCGAGATGACGAACTCCCAGAGGTCACTATCAATATGGCTGATAAAGGAAAGTCAATGCGAAGTTTTAGTTCTCATCATTTTTCGGACGTATCCCAACATATAACTCGGTTACACGCAGGAACTACTATGCATAGGGACTATCAGAGGATGAATAGTGGATTATCCTTAGATGATGAAACATCAGATACGAACTCTGTCATCGCTTCTGACAATACGGTGTCCAGCATAGGACAATCTCGTTAGGCGTTCATGATCAACACTGAGCAAATGACCAAGATCATTGAGGATGCTTTAGCTAAGCAAAAAGAGAACTTCAAGTTTGAATTGGAAATAGCCATGATACAGATGAAGGAAGAGCATGACTGACAGATAAGGCTCTATCCAATCAACTTGGTGAATCTAGCCGCCGCACCTAGAACGCCGTAGTTGACAGCGATCCAGAAGTGGACGAAATCATCATGGCCGATGCACCCTCCAAAAATACTGGGGGTGGTTCAAATGTGTCCCCTACAAATAACAACGCTGGGGGTGGTCCCGCCAAAGATAATAATACTGGGGGTGACTGTTTGCGTCGAAAATTGCTGTTTTCATTGCTATCGAATCTATTACAACTTTAGTCATTACAATAAACTCGAATATAATATAAAGTTGATCTTTTTATAAGATCTCCTTACACAATGAAAATAAAACAAGTTTACAACTTTATCAAACAAACGCATGGAGATCGTTTATCGGTCTTCTGCTTGCGTGGGTGTCTTTGCCTGTGCCGGGGTTTATCCGTGGACCGCCTTAGATCTGGATCCGGTTGATGGAAAATTGGGCAGAGCTTCGCCTTCACCGGGGGAATGTTTGATTTGAAGCGCTGAAATCGACCAAGCGAAATCAGGGCTCTTCTCGAGATTAAGACCAAGCCTAATCTCAAGGGACGGACGGACGGGGTTCAGATCCTTCGAATAGCTCCTTCTTTATGCCGAAGTTCGCCGGGATCTGATTTGCCTTCGCTGAAATTCGTGCTCCTTGACTCCTCAATCCAGCAGCACCTCCACGTCTTGATAATAACTCCGCCCTCAAAATGGAGGCCTTTGGCTCATATTTATAGGCCCCGGATGCGGTTATTTTGGATGAGAACAAGTGATTTGGCTCTATCTTCAGTTAACAACAGCCTAATCATGTTTGGGGATGATATCAAGTCAGTTGAGAACCCCTGGAACCGATAAAACCTGTGAAAACAACTTAAAAACCGTCAAAACACATTTCAGGTTGCGGACTGCGCGCTGCGGGTCGGATCAGTCCGACCTGCGCTTGCGCAGGTCGGATTGATCCGACCTACACTTGTGCAGGTCGGATTGATCTGACCCGTGCTTGCACGGGTCGGTTTATTCCGTCTCGCGCTCGCGCAGTTTTGCCGACTTATTCTTTTATGTTTCCTTTCTTCCGAGATTTGCTCTTTTCGCGTGTTTGACCGATTTGTTGACTTGTATGCTTTGCCGCAAGAC